>CAJNOI010000125.1:203118-221050 GCA_905250115.1 Adineta steineri
AAAAATGGCGACCACCAACGCGAGCATCTCGTTTCAACAGACATATTTTATTTGCTAATGGTGGTGTTGATGATGATGAACAAAAATAAAAATCATTTTAAATCAACAAAATAATACCTTAATGTATATAGAATTATAGGTATTCATATTATATGATTTTATTTATGTTTAAACAATTCATTATTCTTTAAATAAAAAAACAGTAGAAAATCGTTGATGAAAATGAAATTATATTTTTTAATCATATTGATAGATTGTTAGTTCTATATTATTGATAAAAAAAAAGTATTATATAATATTTGCTCGATAGTCAAGTATAAAAATAACTTTTATATAAGGCAACACATTTTGTACTAATTGTGGGATCAGATATCATCATGTTTTATTTATCTCTTCTTCCTACGTACTCTTTTCATCTTTCAGTGTGAATAATGACGTGTAAACTATTCATTCATAATTAATTCTATCGTCAGTTACTGTAGTAAACAGATTCACGACAAGCGCACGAAACTTTTTAATTCAAGTAATGTAATGTCATGTATTGTCTAAAAATGCCTTTTATCTGTTGAATGTCAATTATTGAATAAAAATTGTTTAGATGAGAACAACTAATATCATTTCTTTTTTGTTAGAATATCAAAAAATATTACGATGTCGATCCGCTTTTGGTTAGTTATTATGATAGTTGTATCTACAGTAATGATTGATGGTTTTCCATATTTAAGAACGTTGACAGAAGATGAATGTAAAGCATGTTAGTATTATTTCTTTTTGATTATTTTATTTTATTCCTGTGTCCATTTATTAGATTTTATATCAAATGATATTAATAAAATTGTTTATGCTTATTTTAATTGTCCAAAAAAATTACGACCAAAATATGAAAATGTGAAATCTTATGTAGTGAAACGTTCTTTAGAATCTTTCGATGATAAACAAGAAAAATATGCCAATTTATTGTAAATGATCATACGAGACATTATTTTCTATGTACCTATAAAAAAAAATATATTCTTTTTTACGAAAGATTTAACGAATTTATTCATTATGAAACTATCAATTGTCTCGTTGATTAAATAAAAAAAAATAAAAAAAGAAATCTAAGTTTTTGTCATGTTTCAAGTACAATAATTAGATTTTACTGAGAAATAACACTAGCTTTAAATAGATGAGAGATAAAGAAAAAAATTAATTAGTAAGTGGTAGTTTTATCTTCAAGATAGATATCAAGTACATTTCTTTAAATGGAATATAATGTTGAACTCTTTACAAGTGCCTTTATGAACAAACATCAAATCATTAATCAATAATTATAACCGATTGAGCAATGTAAAAATCAGATAATAGATCATCATTTATCTCGATGTCGAGAAAAATAGACACAAAATTATTGATTGTTAAATATTTTCGTTTATTTTAAATATAAATAAAAAATAATTAAATTTCGCTTTCGTGAATAATATATGTTGTATAATATTTGAACAGAAACCAACACAGTCTTACATCTTTTAGTTCGATTTAAATACTGACTATTTGTACTGTACAATCGTCATTACTCTTACTGAAGGTATATGAGTGTGAGGGTGGGTGTGAAAGTGGATGTGGGTGTGGATATTGGTATGGGTATGTCTTCTTCTCTATCATCCTCACTCCACACTCATATCCTCAAGGTTTGATTTGTTACTATTGGATTCTTTAATATAGTAGCTGTACTAATTGTAGAACGATTTGATTGATAAGAATCTTAATAAAAATAAAATACAATAATTTTATTCGACAAGTATAGAAAAATAAATAAATAAAAATTATTTAAACTATCAGAACTACTATTTAAGTTCTTGAAATAATTTAAAATAAGAACAAAACAAAAATTAAATTTTCTCATTTAAAATTTTCCCAATAATGAAACAAACTGTAAGAATTCGTTCATATTTTATCTTTTAATTATAAATCCCAAAGTTTTCTGTATAAAATATCTATTTTCTTTCAAGAAAATATTTTTCTACCTATAAAAGACGAAATGATGTTTATTTATAAAAGAAAATTTATTTGATTTTCAAAAACAAAATTCTTTTAGAAGATTTTTTTATAATTTAATAGATCTCTTTCTTTTTAGAGTTTTTTTAGCTTTCAAATATAAGAAAACTGTTAAAATATTTTATTATCAAAAAGAAAGATAGGAATAGATAATAATAATTTTTAATTTATATATTATTTTAATTAGATTTATAATATTTTATTCAAACAAAAAGTCAACTATTTATAAATTATTCTATTTAACTAAATTTTATTTTCATCGATCTTTAAAACAATTTTTTTATCATTTATCTTAAAAATAAAACTATACAAGTATAATCTTTAATTATTCTATTTTCTAATTAAGATTTTCAATAGATCAAATTCAATAATAAAATATCAAATATTTCTTATTCATCTGATTATTTTGAGATTAAAATCATAAACTGCACGATGGCTTAGTTATTAAATTATTTATAATTGAAAAACAAATCGTTTTCTTTAATTTTTCTATAAATATTTTCATCTATCAATATATCTTGATTAGTAAAACAAAACAAACGTTTTTAAATTTGAAACAAAAATAAATAAATATGATTTTATAATCAAAAATTAATCTAATCTTAAACCACATTTGATTTTTTATTCAATTAGTTTAGAAAAATATCAGAAATAAAATAATATTTTCTATCAATTTATTAATTGGATTTTAAAGAGCTATTTCCATATTCATTTATTTATCAAAATTCGTTTTATAGATTTGTTTTCTAATAAATATAATAGTTAAAACGCTTATGGATTTGGTGATTCGTCATCATCACGAATTTCTTTTACACGAATAATATTTAATCCACCATGATGATTTAATGGATTAGATGCAACTTCAAATGTTGTTCCAGGTATTAACATAACTTTATTTTCATTTGGATAAGATATATATGATGAAATCGATTTTCCATTTAAACATTCAATATGAAATAATGTACCTGAAATAGATTTATTAATAAATGAAGAAATAACATCAATAGATGTTGGACATGAACTTATACTCCATACGGTAATTTTTCGGCTTTTTTTAAAACTCCTATTAACATTTTTATCAATTTCACGAAAAACAGTTCCTTTAAAATTAGATAGTTTTGATGTTGCTGAATCCAAAAGCTTTAAATATCCAAACCATGGACGAACTTTTGTTCGATCTTCTGCATAAAGTATTTGATTTCAAACTCAATAAACACTTGAATCATCAGTCATTTCCATTATATAAATATAGATTGCAGCAGATTCACCTTTTGTTAAATTATGATCATTTGGATATGTAAAATATTTTTTAGCTAATTTAACAAAACGATTTATTTCTATTAGAAAATCTTGTAATTCTTTCATAGGATCTTCAAGAGATAATAATTTCCAAGCAATATAACCAAAACATGCTGGCAAACGTTTATTTTTCAGTTCGATATCTGTAAAACGATCTTCTGAACTACTCATTATAATTACTTAATTATTTATTCAAATTGTTTTTGTGAAACACGATCTAAAAGGAGTGTTGAAGTGTTTAGGGGTAGAAATTTGGACCTACTACCCCCCGCTCCCACAGACGTGACCGACATATGTTCTTTTGACCTCGTTACAGGCAGAAGTAATAGGGTATCATAGGCCTGTTAGGGCTATATCAGAGCCATAAAAGGGATATCAGCGAAAGAACACAATAGAAAGACAAAATGGGGGAAAAGATTACCTTCGCGAGACTCGAATCCACACCTTCTGCTATCCGGGCCGATGTCCTGAGACAATTAGACTAGAAGAATCAACTTAATCTCTAGTTTAGGGTTTATTGACTCATCACAGACCCTAACAAAGCCTTCATACAGGTAATTAACGTAGCATCACGAATCGTGAATGACAGATGTTCTTTTGACTTTGTCACAGATTGTAACTGTCATAGATATGAACATTGCGTTGGAGAATAAAATGAAACTATTGAACTCATAGGATTTAGGAAAGGTAGACATGTGAGTAGTTTTTTATATTAATCAATTTTCTATTGAATTTTGTATCAACTGTTAAAATAATAATCAAATGACTTCAACGTATGAAAATTATTTCTTTCTGATATTTCTATACCTTTATGCTACAGGATAAGATAAAAGCCGCTTCATAATGATACAATTAAACTATCCTCTTAAAGGTAGAAGCACAATTAGATCGTGTTTCACATTTTTAATCCCGTTAGGGATTGCGCTAACAGCTTTTTTATTATATGATAAACTAAATAATAAAAAATAAGAAAGGAAAACTTAATTTGAGTTGTATTTTGATTATTAGATTTGAAAACATTGTCAGTGAAACTTGCTTTACAATAATCTTTATATTCTTTCAGTTTAATCATATTTGAATGAGATGCTAAACCTACGTCTAAGAAATAAATATCATACTTTTGTACGTGAAAAATTCTATACTACATCAAAGTAGTTTCAAATAATTTCAGTTTTATAGATAAAATATTTTTTTAACTTTATTTAATTGACATAGCCGTATTAATTAAGTTTTATTTTGGTATTTTTGATTATAAACGAGAGAAAAAAAACATTGCTGATCTTGAAATTTTATCATTCTTTCTTATGTTATTATTTTTAACTTGACTTCAATCGAGTTACGAAAAAAGAAATCAATTCCATAGTAGGTATATTTTAAGTTTCATATAAAAATATAAAATTGTCATTTCCACAAATACAAACTTGAAGTTTTTACTAAATAAATTTTATATAGTCTGTTTGATGAAGAGAAATTGTGTTGGCTAATTACATGGTTTATTAATATTATGTATCATTTGATGGTGATAGTTCTCTATTTAGCTATAATTAGAGACTAAATTAAAATACCTTTGATTAGTTTGAATTCAGCTCGATTCATTTAAACTAAGATAAGAACTGCTTACAACAAAAAATGACTTATAAGTTGTACTTTTCTTATTCATTAGAGATACATTGGATAATAACTCGTTTAATGTTTATCAAATAACTGATCTTAAATTATTAAAAGTCGCTCAATTGATATTCTGCATTCTTTTGAATTTCGAGTTCTATTTGTTTTTTATTCATAGAATAATAAATTATCTAATTAATTATTAAATAAGAGAAATAACTTTAAAAAGCTATATCACACAGAAGTAACTAATTCTAATAAATACAATATATAAATGTGTTAATAGGAGAGAAAAGCTATTATGTGAAGACTTAATTACAATATAAAATAATCTATCAAACATCATTTGATTATTCATGAAGAATGATAGCTCTACTAAATAAATATTAAATCAATCGATTCTTTTCAACTTAGATTTGTTTATATTGACTTGCTTTTTAAAGACTGTATCGAATCGAATCGTTTTTGATCTCTAACTCTATATTGAAAGACAAACCAAATAAAATTAAAATGATACATTCGATTTGTTCCCTTTTATAATTAGAATAGATATGAAGGGTGTGAGTGTGGGTACACTTAGAATAAACCACACCCACCTTCAAAATACAAAATGCCAAAAGCGGGATTAAGTCGCGCTTGGACAGATCGTTCTATTATTTTGTTTATATATATTAATCGAAGAAAATAAAGAAAAACAAACGGAGTATTAAATTTAAAATAAAATAGTTCAGTGATACAAACATCCAAAACTGAATTGGAAAAGCATTCAGTAGTACTTGAACTATTGTGCTTCATAGATGTAGTTGTGATATCTCCATGTTAAGTCTTCTATGACGGATCACCGAACTTTTCAAACTTTTTTTTAAGTTCTTCCATCGTGTCGTTGTACTTGGCAGAAAGATTTTCTTGACGTGTGTTTTTTTGCCCCTTAGATTTTTTATTTTCGTTCGTTTCATTAACCAAATGTTTCCAGGCTTCATCATCTACATAAACTTTTTCGTCGATCATTTTCCGTGCTATTGTCTTTATTGCAGTAAAATATACCTTTACAGCTTCGTTCGCGGTGGTATCATTAGCTTGTGGTTCATCATTCTGGTCGTAAAGATTCTTCATATAGCGCACGCTAAATTCTATAAGTAATTCTTTTGATCTTCCAAATTTGAAAGCATTTTCATTGCCGTATTGTGGGACGTTAAAAGCTGTCATTTCAGAAATATCTGGTTTGAGTGTAACATTGAATGTGTTTAAAACTTTTCGTAAGTCTTCAGATAGCTCTTTGGTGCTCGACATACCAACTTTTTTTAAAAATTTCTCCTCAATGTCTTCACCAATATTTTTAAGACCAGCATCAAAGATGTGTTCCCCTCGTCTAGAGCCTTGTCCAGATTTGTCTTCTTTTTTGCTTTTGGCATCCTCATTGACACGACGCTTAATATAATCGTTAATCATATTTTTCATTTTTTCGATATCGTTAACTTCATTCCCAACCATATTTTCGACTGAAGCGAGTAGACGCTCCAAATCGTCTCTACCTAAATAAAAGATAATTGCAAGCATGTATTGTAACTTTAAAGAGTAGAAAATGATTCGAATAATCAGATAATTTCATTAGATTTCAACTAATCTAAGTAGTTTTGTCACAGTCCTTGACTGTTTCACATGTTCTCGCGAACAATTCTCAGTACTCAATAAAAACTTCATCCCTCAAGTTGTGTAACCTCTGAAATCTTTAGCACATTTTCGAGCAAAATAATTATCCGGAACATATATAAGCCTTTTAACTAAGATGTAAAAGTATCAAAAAGGAAATGAATGGGATAAAATTCGCGAAAAGAGAGCACATGATAGTGAAAAACAACTTCGCAGCACCCTCATTGACCGCTGAATTTACCTAATCATGAAAAAAAAGGAAAGGAGAGTCTCAGCATATAAGTCACCCGTACAGCTACATCCATACTCTCAAGATGGTGATCAGCTACGTCTATTTTTTGACCATTTTTGATCACATTCTTTCGTTATCTATGACCTACAAATTTCGATATCTTCTCATTATAGTTACCATTCGATTTCTTAACTTGGTAAAATCTATGTTATCTAATTTTAATTGACTATCATTACCTCTAGATAAACCAACTAAATTGTTATAATGAACTTGAATATCAGTTCCATTTGTCCATCGAAATTCATTCAATAATTTTTTATTATTTTTTATTGATAAGGAAACATCTTTTCGTAGAACTTTGACAGCATCACTATTATCAAGTATTTTCTTTGCTTCATCAAATGATTTATGTTTAGACATTTCATTAGCAACCAATACGACATTATAATAACAATCGTTTTTATTCTGATTACTCGTATTAATGCTAACTGATTTACCATCGACTATTAATTCTGCATGTTTTGTACCATCAAAATTATGTTTAATAACAAATTCTATTTTTGAACCATCTTCTCGTTCTAGAGTACATTGTTGTTCATTATTCACTACTTCACCATGCTTTATAATGACACCTAATATGCCTGGTATTACTGATTGTTCATGTAAACCAGCTGGTTTATCACCTCGAATACTTTGATAATATTCTTTCGAAGATGGTTTTCGTACATAATATTCTCCATTTTTATCAATAAATATTTTTATTGAATCACCATGTAATTCATAAAGTTTCTGTAGATTTTTACCATCACCATTTACTGGACAACGATCTTTATCTACGAGTTTCATATCGATAGGTCTTGCTTCAGCTATAAAAATAGCTAAAGCATCTTCGTATTGTACTTTACTTTGACCTGGATTAGTTGCTGCATGGATTAATTCAAATGTATCAGCTAATTGTTCAATACGATCTGTACCGGCAATAAATTCAATACCTTTACTAATCATCATATTCGAAGCATGGTTAAGTACTGGTGCAAGAATTCCATGTTTAAGCTTTTGATTAAAGTTTTCTGTTAAACAATTGGATACTTGATCACGTTTATCTTTTTGAAATTTTTGAAAATCATTTTTTTGAGCGTCTGTTAATTCATATTGTTTATTTGTTTTGTCCCAAGCTTTTTGCGCATCTTTCAAATCATTTACTAAACTTTTGACAAAACTACTGATTATAAAAACTATATCTTTGATACTAACACCTAAACCAATTAATTTTGGAGCACGTGTCATAAGGAAACTTATTATTGTACCTTTTGTACCTTTAACATCAGCTAATGCTTTTCCTAAGCCTTGAATTACAGGAGTACATCGACGTGTCAAATTTTTCAATGTACCATCTTCTGATAAGTTTTGTAATTTCCGATTAATACAATCATCAATGATTTTCATTGAATCTTTTCCTTCGGTAACACGAAAGATTTCTAACATTTCAGTTTCAATTATATTCCATTGATTTTTGAGTGAATTAGTAATTTTTTCACGTAGTTCACTTTCATAAGTATTTGATAAAACATCAAGCATCTTATCAACACCCCTGGATGCTAATTCAGCTAAACCAGTTTGAATCAATGTTTTCGCTATTTCTTTTCCAACATATTTTCCAATATTTGCTGTTGTTTTCAATGCAGTAGCAGCATTATGTAATTTTTGTGCCCCTGTTAATTGTTGAAAAGCCCGTGCTTCTTTAACACTTTTTAATCTTTCCGCATTTTTTAAATATGATACAGAAACAAAAACAACAGCAGTTATTGCACTTGTTATCATACTTTGTTTTTTATGTTGCCAATATTTTTCCCAATTAAATTCATCAGATATGGCACAATTTATACCAAACAGAATATCATCACATCCAGTACTGATTAAAAATTCACCAATCAATTGTCCATATACAGGCATAAATGCTTTAGCTAACACACCAGCTGCAACTTGAATAATACCTAGTGCAATAACAGCAGCAATTTCATACCATTGTGGTGGTTCTTTCTTTTCTTCTAAACGGAATATAACATCAAAAGCTAAATCAATAAATTCTTCGAGTGCTTCTGGCACACGTTTTTTATTTTCAAGAAAACAACTGGTCTTGATTTGCAGATAACTTGTTATTGTTTTATCGTCAGGTATTTTCTTTAAATCACCAATAGTTTGATCAATAATATTAAAAACAGTATTTACTGCTTCATTTAATTCGTTTTGTTTATCTTCTGGTAATTCACGTTTGAGAAATGATTCGATTTCTTTTTTAATTTCTGTTCTCACATCAACTTTCCCCAGCCCGATTAAATCAATAACAATTCGTGGTGATTTGGTTAATGGAACACTTTTGGAAAAACCAATATTAATTCGTGGTGATTTGATTAATGAAACACTTTTAAGATAGTTCCATAAATAATTTATTGCTTCATCTTCAGTTTTATGCAAATAAAAATCATTTGTATTAATAATTTCTTTTAATGTAATATAAGAATCACCTTTGTCTAAATGTTCTTGAATAACAATAATCCTTAAGAAACTTTTTCGAAGTACTGAATCAAAATTTTCAAATTCATTCGTATAATTACGTTCAAAATCATACAAATTAAAATATTTATATTCACCATCGACAGGATTGATAATTTTCTCTCTACTAACTGTATATTGAATAACTTTTTCTAATAATGAATTTGTTTCTAGAAATTGATAGAACTGATTCAAATGAGTTGTTGTAATATTGGCTTCGCTTTTTAATTTGAGAAAGTCATTGATTTTCTCTAAAATATGAGTTTTCGTACCAAGAAGTGTTCTTTCTTTTGCGGCATCAGTTGCCCAATCGAATAAGATTTGTTTAATGCGTGAAATTTCATTAGGAAAATTTTTATTCTTCAAATTTTCTTCGTTAAAATTTTGAAGTAGATATAATTGATTTTCCGATGTATTCGTAACTGGAGTAATAAAACCATAATTTTTGATTTTGTCAACAAAAGTTTGGAAATAAGGTATAAAAATTTTTTCTTTTTTTATCTCTTTTTTGAAAATTTCTTCATTTAATTCATCTAAATCATCATCCTCTTTTCTTCTTTTTGATTTTTCTACAAGATAATTTCTTAACGCATTTTTTGTCTCATCATTATTGAACATCGATGGTAAATCAAGTGGTTTAATTTCTTTTTTTGTAATTCGTGATGGTTTGATGTATTCTTTACATTTTAATATATTGAATAATATTCTTGCTTTTCCTTCATCAGATAGATATTTGTTTCCTGTTAAATCTTTCGGATCAATTGGTGAACCAAGAGCATTAATAACTGTACCAGAAAAAATATTCCAAATAGTTGATTTTTCTTTTACTTGTTTATCATATTCATTTCCATAATTAGGCAAACCTAATATACGATTTTTTTCACCAATTTCAAATGCAATTTGTGCAGCATTGTTTAGAAATTGTAATTCTTTTTCAATTGATTGTTGAACATTAAGTAAACTATGTTTAAATTTGCTTTTACTTTCCGGATCATCTGCATAATTTTTATTCTGAATACATGAACTTGTATAGTAATTACTGAAGGAATAAAATCTATCTTGACTTGCTTCTTTATAACATAAAATAGCGTTCGACCAATTTTCTTGATCTCGATAATATTTTCCTAGTTTAATAAATTCACTTGGTTCAATGATCAATTTTCGGAAAGGATCTGCTTCTATATCTTTTTCAATATTTAATTGAAATTCATTGAATTTTTCAACGATTTTCTTTTTTCCAATGATATTAATCATGTTAATATGTTCAGTCATAGAATCTAACCAAAATGCCCATCGATTTTTTAAACTATTCAACTGAAATTGTTTGTATTGATAACCATAACGTTGAATATTAGCATCACTTAATAGTTTCTTTTCAATATTTTGATATAATTTTGTAAAACCAATACAAGATAATTGATCATCATCAGTAAATCCTTGTAATAAATCTTCTTCGGTTTGAATTTTAGGTAAATCATTAATAAGAAAAGAATCTAATCGTTCTTTTTCCTGAAAATTTCTTAATTGTTTTAATGTTTCAATCGAAAGACCATACTGACTAATAATAATATATTCACCAGTACCTTTATTACCTTTTCGAGCTGTACGACCAAATGCTTGCATTTCTATTCGAATATTTGTTGGTAAATAAGTAGCAATGACATGTAAACCACCATTTTCTTCTAGTTTATCTGATGTTTCTAAATCCGTACCACGACCAGCTAGATTTGTTGCAATAATAATATCACCAGGAGTTAGTTGATCGATTTTAAAGTCTTCATAAGCACTTTTATAATCTTTAGTATTTGGATATGAACTTGTTAGGTATTCTTTCAAAATTAAAACATTTTTTACATTTTCACAAATAATCAAAACAGCTCGTCGTCTATCTTTACTTCCTAATTTAGATTTAAT
Organism: Adineta steineri; assembly: GCA_905250115.1. Classification (NCBI taxonomy): domain Eukaryota; kingdom Metazoa; phylum Rotifera; class Eurotatoria; order Adinetida; family Adinetidae; genus Adineta; species Adineta steineri. Next base: position 214,412 of record CAJNOI010000125.1, read on the forward strand.
CTCTCTATCTAATGCATTTTTAATATTTTCAAGCCAAGTATCTTGAGATGTTGTTATTGTACCTTTTAGTTCTCGAAATAATTCTAGTTTAAATCTTGGCAATTCAAAAAATCGAAGTTGATAAACTTTATCTAATAAAGATTGTTCATCAATTGAACCTAATGAACCAGTTAAACCAATAATATGTTTCTTATAACGTTTAAAAAATGACATATTTGATATAAATACAGCTTTTAATGATTCCGGTGTAAATCTTCTCATGTGTTTTAATTGTAGAAATTGATGTACACCATTACTCCATCGAGTTGATAATTGTTCTGTACCTGTATCTTTATCCATAACAGTAATTTGAACTTCCGATTTTGATGATTTATCTCTTGATATAATATATGTATCATTCGGAATCATATCTCGAACATGAAATGCACTTCGAATCCATACTAACATTCGTCTTTTAATAAATAATCGTATATTAATATAATTACAATTATATGAATTATATTCTGGTATTTCAATATTTTTCTGATCAATTTGTTCAAATATAATATCAGAAACTACTTTGATTAAATCATCATTAATCATCTCATTACGTGCATAATCAAATGCTGGTTGATTAATTGTTTGCCAAATCGAAATAAATATTCTTTCTAAGGATTTTAATGTATCAATATTATGTGATAAATAAAGTACCATATTGGCTTTATCTAATAACATACTATCAACTTCATCAATAATAACACTTGATATACTATTTTTTGATATTCGTTGACCGATGATATTTTGTTCTGGATCGTTTTTATTGAATTCTGTTAATAAAATATCACGTTCAAAACATGAACATTCACCATAAATAATATCAACAGGACCATTTGAATTATAATATCTTGATTTTCGAATTTGTTCTGCTGTTTCTTTTCCATTACCTTGTTCACAAAAACTATCACAATTATTTGAAACGTGTAATCCAAACATATCAAAAAATCGTTGAAATTCTGCCGCATCTCGAATAGCTAAAACACTCGAACTGGTAATAACATCAATTCGATGACGACCTAAAGCTTTTATAGCAGCTAATGCAGCAACTATGATTGATTTACCTTCACCAGTCGAAATTTGTGCTAAACATCCTATATTTGTTTGATTGAAATCTGGATTTAAGAATAGCCATAATGCAAGTATTTGCGTATCTCTTGGATAAAATCCCTTAAATAATTGGATAGCTTGACTAACAACGACGATAGCATTTTGAACTGCTTCTTTAGATAATAATAATCGATTGCCTCTTGTTTTTTCCGCCCATTCTTGAATATCAGCTATAGTCCAATTTTCGACAGATATTCTATTAGTTAAAAGTTGTAGATCACTTAGAATATCTGTACTATTTAGATAATCTTTGATTGATTTATTCAAATTATTTTTATCTTCTTTCATTAAATTAATCAATTCATGAAAATCTCGTTTTATAAATCGTTTTTCTTCCATATAATTTTCAATTTTTTTTTCCCATTCATTAGTTTTCGTCGTTTGGAGTATGTCGAGAATATCATTATTTAATAACCATTCATTATTAGAAATATTCATTAATAAATCAATAATAATTTGAGGTATCAATTTTTCATTTTTACATGATTTTTGAATGACATCAATTAATTGAAACATTTTCTCTTCTGAATATGAAGTTTTAATCATTTCAAAATATTGAATGATCTTTATTTGTTCATTTTCTGAAACTTTCCTATTCAATTCTAATTGTTCAATTATCCAAAATCTTGTTAAATAAGGTAATAAACTATTAAATGTTTTTGAATAGATATTTTCAATGACTAATTGATCATTTTGATTATCTGATTTCGATAATTGAGTTTGTAAAGAACGAATTAATTTGTTTAAAATTGATGCGCTGGTCAAATACTTGATAAATATTGTTTGTAAATCATTTAAATTAATCAAACAATTCGAAGCTTTCTTTAATTCATAAAAGAATAGACGTGCTATAAAATGAAAGAAAGCTTCTTTTTCATTAACATTAATATTTGGATTTATTTTTATCATTTTTAATGTTTCTAATATATCATTCAATGTATTTTTATATGAATTTTCTATTTGATAATATTTAGTTTCGATGAGTTCATCTAAATGATTAAAATCAATAATTTTCAAATCCTTCACATTGAATTCATCGAAATAACGATGAAATAATATGTTTAAATCATCTTCAATCTTGTCAAAATATAAATATACAAGCCAATTTTCAATATGAAAACTTTCTAAGTATTTGAATGATCGATTGAGATTATTTACACTTGATAATAAACAAAATACCTGAGTTAATTTATCGACATCTATTTTCGGTGAATTCAAACCGATTAGTTTTAATTGTAATATACGTACTAATTGTATGAAATTTTCATAGCCAACGAAGAAATAAAGAGTATCAATTGACGATTTTAACATCTTAATAGAATTGAGTTTTTTAATAAATTCTGTCATCAGATTATTCAACATTGTTTCTGAGTTTAATGATTCGACGTTTTCTGTAGAATATTTCATAATAAAATCGATTATATCCATCGAATCTTTTTTTTCTTTGATTTCTGTTTGCCATATATTGCTCAAAATATCATCAACGTCATCAGTTGATTTTATAGTGATTAAATTTTCAATGGACTTAAATTGACCTTTTAAGGTATTCAGATCAAAATCATATAGTTTGAGTAAATTCATAATGAATAAATCGATAGATAAATCATATATTTCTTGATTCCATTCACTGGCATCAGTTTGGGTAATAATTTCTTTGAGATTTTTCACTTCAATTGAATTTTTAAATGCATCAAATGTTTGTGATTTATCAGGTCTTTGTTCGTACATGGATTGTAGATCTTCATTAAACAAGTTGTCTCTAATCGCATCGAATTTTTCGATCAAAACTTTGCGCTTCGTCCATTTTTTCTCTTCGTTAATGATTTGACATGAAAGTTTATTTAATATTTCAAATTTCGCTTCTAATGGTATTTCAACATTACTTATGTTGTGTTTTTCAATGGGAACTTCTATTTGTTCTTGTACAACATCTGGTTTTGACTTATTGTCAGTAGTTTCATTCACAGCTTCAGAGATTTCTTTGGGTTCAAAATCTTTCAATTCTATAGAATTTTTTGAAAATAATTCATTAATTTTATTATAGAATGATTGACCAAGTGTTGCTATTGGCTGATCAGTACGAGACAAACAATTATCTACTCTATTCAAGCATATTTTGATAATTTGTTCAATTTTGTCGTGTTTCTCTTGATGATCAGCTTGTAAAATATTTAATTCTTCTTGTAATTGATTTTCATGTGTACGTAAACTGAAAATATTTTCAAATTCATAAAAATACTTGTATTTAATTGATGCTTGTTCAATGTTCTCATTATGAATGGTATGTTTAAATTTTTTGATTGAAGCAGTAAATCGATCAATCGCTTTATTTAACGAATCTTGTTTTGTTGTTGAATCATATTGTAATAATCTCCAAGAAAAATACATGAATCTATTTTTGAAACTTTCAAAAAATTCGTTATATTTTGGCTCATTTTTAAATTTATCAATGCACGTCTCAAATAGAATTGAAAATTCGTCGAAAATAATGATACTATCTTTGTACGCATAGTTATTCTCCAAAATATCTTGAAGAGAATTTTGTAAATCCTTATCAAGTTCAATGGGTATGATAATTTTTGAGGTTTGATTTAATTCTGTATTAATTTGCTCGTTTAAATACATATGAAATTTATTTGTAAATTGTTTTTTATCTGAATTACTTTGTAATTCTTTGAGTTTACTCAATATGTTTGTTAAAAATAATTCCTGTTTATCTTTATCATCATTGAAAAGTTTTAATAATTTTTCGATGTTAACATTTACATAAGCTTTTTCTCGTTCTTTATTCAATAAATCACTGTTTGATATATTTGACCAAAATAATTTGATAATTTCTTGTATTGAGTTATTCAAACTTTTCTTCCTTTGTTCATATTTATTCATTTCTTCTTTATATTTCAAATTCAATTTTGTCTTTACTGTTTCCAGGATAAACTTTCGAAAACTGATTTGAATTGAATCAATTTTTTCAACTTTTGTTATTGTCGTTTCAATCTTTTCTAACATATCCCAATCATATGGATCAGCGGTCATCTCGAAATTTAAAAGAATTTTCTTCATAATAGATTGATAGTTTTCTGATTCAATCGATTTACTGTTCAGCAACACAACGTCGAGTAACTTGAATATTGATTGATTATTGATAAATTCTGTTTCTTGTAATTTATTGTTAAATTCATCAAAATGAGTTTTTAATTTACAGTCTTGTGGAAAATCGATCTTTTCAATAAATAATCGAATTTTTAATTTAAGACAATCCGACTGTTTTTTGTACATTTCGAGACAATTGTAAGGTGTAAATGTCAATGCTCGATTTAATTCTTCACAGCATTGTAAAATATCTGAAAGCTTTAATTGATGTGCCTGAAAAATACTTTTTATTGATAGTGTAATATTAAGTAATTGATTTTTTTCAAATGAAATAGATTCAATAGTTTTTTCTTTTAAACATTTTGTTAAATAATTAAATGTAATATTCAAGATACGATTCTTGCGTTTGATATTAATATACATATCTTCAAATTTTGTTTCGATATTTATCATTAAATCTTTATTTTTTTCATTGATTAATTGATTGAATATTTGAATGTATTCTTCGTTTGGTTCATTCTTGGTTAAATTTCGAAATGATTCATTCAATGAAAGTAAAATATCGCAGTTGATAGTCGAATTTTTGAGAATTATTTCGAAACTATTCATATAATCTCGAAATATTTCGACTGAAAGACTTGCTCTATTTTTCATAATACAATTAATAAAAATTTCAATAAAGATTTTTTCGTCAAAAAAGACATTTTTATAGATTGATCCATTGTTTGTTTTAATTATAGAATAAAGTTCTTCATATTTTTGTAATTCCATTTGTTCTTCAATTAAATCATCGTTGTTTAAACAATTGAATAATTCAAATAATTTTTCATTTTCGTCTTGTTTGAAAATAAAAGAATTAGTTTTATTATCTTGTAAACGACGATAAACAATTTGATATTCCTGTTCACTAATTTTACTTAGAATTATTTGATTTTGATCCGTTGTGTCTAGACGGTCTCTTGGTAAAATTCTTAATGAACATTTCTCGAAAGTTGTATTCTTAGTTTTTAATTCAGCCAAAATATCTTTAATTTCAGTTTGACTTGGATGATTTATGTTATCGAGTCCACTTATCAATATCAGACATTGTTTTTGAAGATGTTTAAAAAATAAAGTAGATTTTTCAATGAATGCTTCCATTTGGGAATCGGGAACAGTTTGCTTATAAAAATTATCGATTATCTCCATCAAGTTTGAATATATTTTATATTTCATTGAAGTATTTAATCTATGCGATGATGTTACATAAATTTTATCAATGTAATCAGACAAACTCAAATAACCATTATCAATCACATATTTAAAATGAGTTTGAATATTTTCTGCCAATTCCTTTGTATCTAAATCTGAGCATGAGAAATTGACAGAATTTGAAATTTGTGTCCTGATTTTTTCATATATGATTAAGATTTCATTGGGATAATATTGTTTCAAGATTTGATTGTTTTTCACGATAACTTCGTATAAAATAGTATTTCGTAAGTCATCTTTCTGTTGATATTTTTCAGATAAGATATCAGCGGTTGCATCAAATTGAACTTTGACTGGAATGTCCAACTCTTTTTTTGCTATTTGAATTAATAAACGATCAAATATCGACAAGAATTTATAGAAAATGATTCTCCTATCATCTTCGTCATCTTCCAAAAAATGTTTCGCATTATCCTTTAGAGTTAAATTGTTCAATAAATCTTTTAAATCCGATTTTTTGAATTCGGTTGACGTCGATAATTTGAATTTATTTTCAAGATTTGTAATAACATCAATATTATTGAAGATAAAATGTATTCTGCATAGCCATATATCCGGTGATTCTGAATGAAATACAAGTTTGATTTCATCAACAATACATTTATAAATCTTTGAATCTAGTTCATCTTTTAATACAGATAATTTTTCATAAACAATTTCCTTTAATCTAGTAAAAGATTCGATTTGCTCGATAGAATATTTTGTGAAACCATTTTCGGATACAATTTTTTTATAAACACTTTGGTAGATAGTATGATTTTCATTTTCTTTTAATAATATCATTTCTTCCTTGCCAAAATTCAGTTTGTTCAATATTTCAATTAAACTTTCTTCATCTAATGAATGTTTTTGAAATTCAAAAGTTTGATTATCTCGGAAATAAATCCTAAATTGATTTTCATTCTTTTTCTGAATAATAATTTTATTTCCATTTTTAATTTGTATTTTATCTTCACTATTTAATTGTCTTGATAACAAATAAATATAACCAATATTTTTGTTATAATCACTTTCAGACAAATTGATGATTTCAGTTGAAGTTTGATTTTGATTGATTTCTGAAAGTTTTTGTAATCGTAACTTTTCATAAAGAGTTTTAACACTTTTGTTAATGTTCGACTATATATGTATATGTGAGTTCGAATATATTTG
>CAJNOI010000125.1:221060-276521 GCA_905250115.1 Adineta steineri
TCAAAGTGAACTAAAGGAAAATATACTAATGTTCTATAACACCAACAACTTTGAACAAAGTCATTAATATCTAATGTTTTTGAAATATTAATATCATTTAAAAAGTTAATGTTTGTTTGTAAAGTCATATTTTTATATAATAAATGAATGATGCTTTCACATTTTCCCCTATTTTCCAGAATACTATCTAAATTAATATTGATCTTCTTTTTTTGCTCTTTGAGGAACAACTCTAATTTTTTTATGAAAACTTTTTTATCTGTAACTACACAATCGTATTTATATTCTTCAATATTTTTTAAATAATTATAAAAATTTGTAAAAATAATTTTGATTTTTGATTTGAATTCATCAGGTAAATATAAATTATCAATAAATGTTCTGATATTTGTATTGCCGTTAAAATCAACATCGGTTGACGTAATATGTTGTTGAAATAATTGATGAATATCGAATTTTCTATCTTTTTTAATATGATTAACGATTTTGATATCTTGATCAATATCATTAGTCTGTTTTTCTTGAAAATACATTTCAATTTGATCAGTATACTTTTTTAATTTTTCAAATTGCTGTTCTCGTATTAAAATTGTTAATTCTAATCCATTAAATAAGTCATAAAATAACTTTGATGAACAATGAATTTGAATAAAATTTAAATCTCTTTTCATTTTATATAATAATGAACCTTGACTCGAATCAATACCAATAACTAACAAATGTTCTGTTATAAATTGTAGAAAATTCTTAATCTTTTTTTCACAAAGAATCTGATGTTCTCCTTTTTCAATTATTTTTCTAAAACAATTGAATATTCTTGCTAATAATTCAAGATTTTTATCATTGATTTGAAGAAATTGATATATTAATTGTTCAATAATATAAACATCGATTGGTTCTTTGGAATGATATATCGGCGTACATTGAATTAATTTAAATTCTTTGAATTTGTTCTTGCCTTTTAGTACATCAAATAATAAAAAGAGAAATTTCTTACTTTCTTTTATTCGTTTTATTGATATTTTTGATTCGATTAAGATTTGGGAGATTTCTTCAATAGTTTTAGGATTATTTGGTTGATTTGAAAAGAGATTAGTTAAATAATTTTGATACATGATTTTTTCATCGATTGGAAAATCATTTTGTTTGATAAAATTATCTATATTGAACGAATCAAAATCAACGATTTCATCGAATTTTGTCAGTTTATATTTGATTAAATCTTTATTTCCATATTCTAAACAGATTTCATTTATGAATACATCAATATCCAGTTGATCAAGTTTATTTCTTGCTCGTATAAATGCCTTTCTTTCTTGTTTTAATTTGTCTAAATCATGAAAATATTGTTTTAATACAAATGGCTCATGTCGTTTACTAATTCGGTTGTAGCAAACACTTTCATAAGTTTTTGTCAATAAAGAAAAGTCTTCATTAAAAAATAAATCATCCGTTGTAGTTAATAGACTTCCATCCAAACGTGATAAATTGATTTGATTTCTTTCATTTTGATCAATAAGAAATGAGTTTTTCGAACTATCAATGTCAATTTTAAATAGAACATGTTTTCCTTTATGTTTTAATGATAAGATTGCTTCATCTGTTTGTTTAATCTTCTTGCCTAATTCACTTTTGAGAACAAGTTTTTTCGATTTGTAATGTTCTAATTTTTGAACGATTGCATCATGTATTTGAAATTGAACACTTTGTTGAGAATCTGTATCAATAGATAATTTTAATTGACTTGCTAATTTATTGTCTTGATTATTATTAGTATCTGATGTTTTCAGAATATTATTTTCTGTTTTGGATTTCGTTATTGTTGCATTCAATGCTAATGATTGTTGAGCAATTGTATAGGCATTTGCAAGTAATGAATCTGATAATTGATGTGTTTTGACATGTGTTTCACGTTCATCTAACATTTCATTTTTTTTATCTTTTAATAAATTTATAGAATTTGCTACATTGTTGGAAATATTATTTGTTCGTTCATCATTATTATTAACAACTTCATTTAATTGATTTTTAATCTGTTGTTCATTAGATTTTTCTTTATTTTCACTTTTTTGACGGACTTTTCCAGTATTTAGTTGTATATCGGCGGTTTTTCCTTGACCTTTTTCAATTCCATCTGATTTCTTCGGCCTTTCTTTATATATAACGTTAAGATCAAACCGGAAAAATGTATTTTTAGTAATTTCTACTTTTTCTATATACCCTGTATAAGCCTTATCTTTCGAGAAACCTTTAGGTCTATGCCAGACAAGATCATTTCCATCGGATCCTCCATTGCCACCTTTTCCGCCTTGACCAGGTAACCCATCTTTTCCATTTTCATTGGATTTATCAAGTGATTCAATTAGCTTTGAAAATGTAGAAATAATTGAATTTTGATTTTCTTCAATATGAACAGTACCAGCATGCCCACCAAATCCGCCTAAACCAGCATCGCCTCCTTTGCCACCATCTCCCCCTGGTGTACCTTTTCCACCTTGTGTGAAACAATAACCATACTTAAAATAACCTATAGAATTAGCTCCAGTAGCATCTTGACCATCCTTTCCGTTTTGTCCATTACCCCCATTTCCACCATTACCACCCTTACCACCATTACCTCCGGATGTGATTAGTTTTTCTATATTATTTTGTCCTTTAAATTGTTTCTCGGCGATGAAATAAATATTCCCACCATTTCCTCCAGATTCACCATTTTCACCAGGTAAACCATCTAATCCATCTTCACTTTCTCGTTTTGCATGTAGCTGTTCTTTAGCATTTTTACCATCGGCACCGTTCTTTCCTGTTAGATCTATTGTAATTTTCGTATTTGATTCATCTTTAATAAAATCAATTATATCCGAACCAATAATTAAATTAATTCCACGCCAACATTCATCGTTCAATGAAAGATTCATAAAGACATTTGTACCATAAAATATAACTGTTTGAATATTGAAATCTTTTTTTTTTATTTTGGTTTGTACATTTTCAATGATATCACTCAAGAAAATATTGTAATTTTTCATGATTATTTCTGAACTATTGATATTTATTTTTGGTTCTAATAATGAATCATGAATAATTTGAAGAAGTTGAAATGGAATTTGATTTTCATCACTTGTTTTTAAATATTGATAAAAATATTGTTCTTCATCTAGATTACCAAATTTTAAGTCAATACTAAAACAATCTTGTGATATTATTTGTCTAAATTTCTTATCGATTCCATCCTCTGATGATATAATATCATCTAATTTTTTCCTTTTTTCGAATTTTGGTGAAACTTTTTCATACTCACTTAAGCTTTGAATTATTTCTTTTTTTAATTTATTGAGTAAATTCCAATTTTTTTCTGTCTTAGCATTTTGTTCAATCATATCATCAATTAGTTGTAATGCTGATTTATGTTCTTCTTCTTTTTCTTCTCTATATTCTTCAATCGATTCAATAAATAATTCTTTAAAATCATTTAATGCATCAGTTAAATCAATGTTATCATCAAGATTTGCAATTAATGACCAAAAATGAAAAAAATCTGGGTTGTAATCATCGAATTTTAAATAATAAATAACTTCTTCATTAAAAATCTTCAGACTTTTACTTGCAATCATTGATTCAATAAATATTTCAATATTCTTATTTTCATTGGTATTCGAAAGAATATTTTTACTTATTTCATTGTCTAAAAATTTTGAACAAACTGTTTTTAAATCAGCTTTAGCATCATAAGTTGTTAATAAAACAGTTAAGAACATAAAATAATTCACTTCTTTGATTGTTGTATAAGAATTGGTAGTTTTTACCAAAACTATGGGAACTTGAATATTTGTATAACTAAACATACGATTATCAATTCCGTCCTCTACAAAGAAACATTTGAAATTTGTTTTAAATTTTTCATTGAATTTGTTAATAAATTTCCCTTCGGACACGGATTCTTCTTGTAATTCACGATAGGTTTTTGTCAGAGTATTATCGTGCCATTTTAAATATTCTTCAACGTCATCTTCTTCGATTAAATGATAGAATAAACAATTGAGTAATGCATTTGCTGATGTATCTTTAAATAGGTAAAATCCAAGTGTTTCAAATTGATGTAATTTAAAATGAGATTTTGTTATTAAATTGAATATATGGGATAAACGCATTTTGTTTTTATCAATAAACGCTACTTCATTATTTTTAATATTTTCTAATTTCAATAAATTTGATTTGAATTTTTCGACTTTTCGAAAAATTTTCTTATTAATCTTTTCATTATATTTCTTACTTGCTAAATTAATGTAATGAATAGATATTTGTAGATTACCCTTCCATCGATATAAATATGATAATCGATAATAAATCACTGGATTATAATCAGCATTCGTTTTTTGATATTTTAAAATATCTAACAATTCTAATATTTCAAGATAAAAGTAATGATTCTTTCGATAGATATTTGCTCGTTGAAATTTTAATTGAAGAATTCTTCTATTGATTTGATTGAATCGAGATTTTTCAAGATTTAAAAACGTCCGGAATTCTTTGACTGATCTTGATATTTCGCAAACAGATTGAAAATGATCAGAATCTGCTTTACATTGAATTAAATTAAATCTTGTTTCTGGTAATAATTTTTGAAAATTTTCATCTAACTTTTTATATTCTTTTTCATTAACTGATTCTAATTTTTTGAATAATTGAATTAATTTCAAAAAATTTGATTCTTGGTTGGTAATCTTGTCCAATAAACTTCTTAATAATTGTTTGAAATCAAAGTTTGATAAATGATATTTAAGTGTTGATGATTTCGTTGAATTGTTCTTGATTTTGATTATACTTTGTTGGCCATATTTTAATAGATTAATTAATTGTTCTTGATCATTAAACTTAATTTGGTATTCATTTTCTATTATACTGAAATGTAAGTATAACGATTTGTTTTGATTATTAGTAACTTTGACTTCCAGTATTTTATTACAGAATATTGATGATTTGTCATTTTTCTTTTCAGCAACACATCGCTGTAAATGAATAAGAATTTCAAATAAATCTTGTATTGGTCTAATGGCTTCCGTTAGTTTACTAAAAGTTTTATGTAAATGAAAGCCTTTTTCACAATTATTTAACTCATAGAATTTTAATAATTTTTGATATTGTGCTTCAAAGAAATATGGATTAATTTGTAGGATATCATCATAGGATTTCATGGAAGAAGTATTATCTGTTGCAAATGCTTTTTTAAATAAATTTATGAAATTATTTTTATGAAATTGAACGTTTTTTTGATTTTCAGTTTGATTTTCATATTGAATGAAATCGTGTTTGGATTGATTGAAACAATTGAATTTTTCAAAATAACAAAAATTAAACATTTTTGCCATATCAAGATAAATCAATGCTCGAAATTGGAATTTATTACTTAATTGAATTGTTGCTTGACGAATATCATCAGGAGTACTGTTATGGGACTTAATAATAAATTCATCGATTGACATAGATTCATTAAGTAAGTCCATAGATTTTTTGAGATAAAGTTTTAAACTAGGCTTTTTCTCTTTGTAAGTTTTACTTTGTTCAAATAAACTTTCACTTTTTTCAACTAAGCCGCCAATACTTATAAGACAGTCTTCGGATTCAAAATCTTCATTTGAATTTGTGGTATTTTGATCGTTTAATTTACACTGATCACATATGAGTTTTTCGTTCCAAGTCTTTCCTTTAAATTGCCGAATAAAACAGGTTTTGATAAGTCTTTCCGAATCATGAATAATTTTGAAACTATCTTCATTAAAGAGTTTCAGTTGATCATATATAGACTGAATTGTTTTGTTTGATTCGATTGATTCTCGATTCTGTTCAGTTAAGGGTAATATAGAATCTCTTACATATACTAAATAAGATTCTTTTAATAGATTCACATAATTACTTGCATGATCTGTATTGTCGATATAGGTAAAGAATAATTTGAAATATGGTGTTTTTATTGGAACAACATTGTAAAGTTCCTCTAGACACTTGGCATAAAAAGTTTCACGTACAAATTGATAGATTAATGTTAATTGTTCTTCATCGCTATATAAATTATAATATTCATCATCTTCCAAACAATTAATGAGAGTATTTGATCGTGGAAGATAATCTTTCGATTCATTTAACACCATTTGAAATAAATCCTTTCGAAATTGACATAAAAACATATGAAAAAAATGTCTAAATTGGAGATCATTTCTAAAATTTTGACGATATGAAGTTCTTAGTTGTTTTGTTAATTCTTTTTTGGATTGTTGGCTTGGTTCATAGAAATTCAACCAATTTTTAGAATATTGTTTTAATGCACATTGAAACGTTATTCGTTGTTTACATCTTTCCCGATCATGTTCGTATTTAGATTGTATTTTGATAAAAAGTTCATGAAGTTTGCGTTGATGTCGTTTATAATAAATAGTTTCTAGTCGATCAAGTTTTTTGTTTAAAAATTGTAAATTTTCGGAAAGTTGTATCTTGAAACTCGATTGGCTATGAATTTCAATTTCGTTGTTTAAATTTAATTTTCTTCCAAAAAAACATTGATCAACACGAAAAATTGGAGGACTACTTTGTAAATGTTCATGTGTTTCAGGAACTGCGCTCGATTGTCTGTTTAATTGTTCTGCATAACTAGAAAAGTGTGGAGCTAAAATAATATTATCATCTGTTGTAATTGATTGGATTTTATCTACAAGAGATTTTAATTGATCTAATGTGGAACGAAAAGTTGGTATTGATTGATCATCTATATCGTTCAATTGTAATGAATTGAGTTCGTTATTTAAAGATACAAGATTAGTGCAAATCGTTTCTTTGATATGCCCTAAATATAATTCTTCGTTCTCATCATTGATTTCTTGTTTATTTTCTGCCAATATTTGATTCAAATGATTATTCAGTTCGAATAAAGTTTTCGTAATTGAATTAAGATCAGAATTCAATATAGGCATTCGATCTAAAAAAATGAAAAGTATGCAACTAAATAAAACGAAGTCTATGACATTTATAAATGCGATTTTATCCACTTCTCTCTCGTTTTTGAGAGTATAATCGCTTAATTGTTAAGAGTAAAGAACACACCATTGATTTCATTGTTTTTAAATTTATAAATGTTATATCTAAAATACTAAAAAAAATAACATGAAGCAAATTATTGAATAAATTACAAAGAAAAGAACTATTTAAATATGTTATTCTTAACAAATTACAATAAAAAACGAACTATTTTAATATGTTATTCTTAACAAATTTTTGTAAATCTTCTAGGCTATATTTTTGCATTTCCAATTCGCTTAAAGTTTGCATTAATTCGGAGAATAAAAGCCATTTTAATCGAATATCCACCTTGTTTGAACTGAAATGATAGTGACGATAGAAATATTCTGTTAATTCATGAATTTTTTTGTTACGTAAATTAACCGTCACATCTGGAACTAAAGGAAATTGTTTACCTTTTCGAACAATAATCGAATAAGATCCTTTTTCATCTTGTCTTGCAGTTCGACCAAGCATTTGCGTATAAATATTTTCTCTCAATGGATAATATGTTAAAATTAAATGTAAACCTTTTGTAATACTTTTATCTACTTTAATATCAGCACCACGTCCAATAATCCTTGTTGCTAAAGTAATAAGATCTAATTTACCAATTTTACGAATATTTTCAGCAATATCATCCTCTTTTTTGATCTCAATTATTTCACGACCCTTTAAAAATGTGTTTTGAGCTCCAAGTAATTCTGTACGTATACAATCATAATCTGACTTATCGTCCTCATTTTGTTTATATGAATCAGCAAAGATTAAAATTGGTTGTTCTTGATACCTTAGTTGAATTTCTTCTTTGATTGCATTTAAAAAATCATCAGTATTTCTAATAACTTTGCCGGGATCATTGACAAATGTTCTATTCTGTTGAGCATTTGTTGGACCAAAAAATGGTGGAATATCATAATAATGTGATATTTTATTATCAAATAATCTTTGAAATTTACTTAAATGTTCTTTTTCTATACTTCCAGAAAAGCCAATAACTCGTTTAAATTGTGAGTAAAATACCAAAGCATCCAAATAATAATGAACAAATTCTGCTTTTTTGTACTGGTTTAAATGATTCAAACGAGATATACCTAATTTCACATCTTTTCCTAAACTATCTTGAAAAGACGTCTGTTGTTCATTACTACCTTCCGCTTTCGCTTTGGAGAGTTGGGTGTTCCACCATTCATCATAGATCTTAGAAAATTCCGAATTACATTTGGCAATAAATGCTGCACCAAATAATTGTGTAAGATCTTCTTTCTTATCAAAACTTGTATTCCGATTTGTAATGTTCACATCAAATTCATGTAAATATTGAAATATTTCATCGGAATCCAATATCAAACTATCAAATTCATCCATAACTAATACAGTATCAGTGATATTCGGTAACGTAATTGATGTCCCATTTACTAATGTACTATATCCTTTTCTTCGTAAAACATCAAAATATGTGTTTAAATCAGTATAAATTACATCTTTATTAAAGAATTCTTCTGTTGAACTTGTTGATGAACAATACATTGTTGCAATATTAAAATATTGATAATATTTTTGATAATTTCCATGATCTCGTTTAGCTAAATGATCATAACAAGTGATAACAAAAACTTTGGGATTTGGTGCATTTCTATTCTTTTGAACAATTTGTCTTGCTGTTTCAGCTATTGTTAATGATTTACCCTGACCAGTACCAATCTTAATAAATAAATTACTGTCCTTTTTTAATTCATCGGTTAAATAATCATGTATTAATGCTAATGCACCCACTTGATTGTGTTGTAAATATTTAATATTAATTAGCTCAAATGCTTTTTTATTGGTTTTAAAATTGTTTTCAATATCCTTTCGATTTTTTTTAATAATAGTGGAACCTATATCAGAATTTAACTTTTCATACCATTTGTCAAACTCCTCTTGTTTATAATGATGATAACAATATAAAAAGTAGATTTTATCACTAAATTCACTTGTATTTTTTGTCCAACAATCTAAATTATCGCATACATTTCTTTTCATGAATGTATCAAATAATTCCAAAACTTCCGTTGTTGATTTAGTTGATTCAATAATTCTGGGAACTTGCTCCAATTTATAATTAATAAAATTATCAATAATTATCCTTGCATATTCGTTTCGGTTACTAAGGCTTTCTTCATTTGCTTGACTAAAACCATCTAAGATAAGATCAATTGATCGATTTCGAAGTTTTTCTCGAAGTTGTTTACTAATTTCAACATTATCACTTACATCATAAAATTCAATTAATTGTTTAACTGATTTATATAATTTATTAAATTCTTGATTAATAAGATTTTTGTTTTTTAAGAAAACTTTTTTATCATTTTCTGTTGAACAGTTAAAAACTTTAAATAAAATCGACATAATAATTTCATTTGTGTTCTCATTATAATTTTCACTTCGATTATTATATTTTGGATCATCAGCTAATTTTGCTGATAAATAATATGGAATACTAAAGCCAGGAGTTAATTCTTGATTAATATTAAATTCCATTCCAGACTTTTTTAAACGATTGAGAACTGAACCAAAATTTGAATTAAATTCACCTAGTCTTGGTAGAATTTTTGTTTTAGCATCCGGTATATGTTTTATTAAATCGATATTAAATGATTGAGCTAATCTTAAACAGATTTGACTTCCAAACTTTTGATGATCAAGAAACTTGTTTATAAAAGTTGCTTTTATATGAATCTGATCTTTTTCTAAACTGCATATAACCGATCTAACATTTTCCAAGCGAATTTCGAATGATCCAATATTAATCAAGAATTTAACAATTTCAATAAGATCATTTAATTTTGTACAAACATTAGCATTATCAATACATAAGAAATCTTTTTTTAATTTTGAAAGTTTATTTAGATGAATATCTTCTGGTTGATAATCCAATGTATCATTATCTGCACATATATGAATATAAAATAAAAGTTGATTAAATTCCGAAAAACGATTGACATCATCTAAGTCTTGATATAATAAAGATTTGAAAAAATAATAATTAAAACAATATTTAACACTGATATATTCATCAGAAAAATCTAAGTTTGCAATTCGTTGACCATAAAGATCAGTCAAGATCTTATGAGTACCAATAGCATTGTTTTCATCAATAATTGATTCTCGTATCATGATCAGAGTAGATTTTTTCAAGGAAAAAAGTAAAAATAATACTTTAAATTTCGTTATTAGTTGTTTACAATTTTCTAATATATTTTCATAAAGAACATTGCCTTCTTTATTTTTCTTTGCCTCTGTAAGTTTTTGACTTTCAATTAAATATAATTGAATACCTTTGTCATAAATGGATTTGACAACATCATTGTTTTCGACGAATTGTCTACATAAATCTTTAAAACTGTTGTCTTGTAATTTAAATACCAAGTTGCTTAACGATTTAGTACATTTTTTATTGGGTGATTTTTTAAACATTTCAATGAGATGTTTGCAATAAAGTTCAGATTCATTTGAGACACGTATGTAAACCATTTCATTTTTAACAAGATATTCAAGTAAAATTTCAGTTGAATAACCTCGATCAGTGATCATCTTTAATTTAATCAAGGAAAAATAAGTTTCAATATCTGATGGTTTCGAATTCAATAATTTTGATTGTAGATTTTCTAATTTTGCACGATAGTTATTATCGTTAAGCATATTGTCTAATGATTCTCTAACATATAAGATATATTTAATAAAATAATCATAAAATTTTCTGATAATTCCTAGTTTCGCCTCATCATCGTCGGGCTTGTTGTGGTCAAAATTAATAAATTTTGGTATTTTCGTTTCGATACCTCTGATAATTAAAGTACCAATTTCTTTTTTATTTTTAAGTCGAATTTGTTCTTCTATCAGTTCGTTAATTTCTTTTAATGTTTGACCGTAATTTAGAAATAATTCATAACCTTGTCGAATTGTTGATATATGATAATTAATTACTAAGATTGTTCCAGGATCATGTATAGATTTGTTTATAGTATTTTCAATTAGATTTTTAAATTTTTTCAATATTTCAAGAAATGCAGATTCTTGATCAATTTTTTTGCCTTGTCTTTCATATACCATGATCATATTCGGTAACTGTGATAGTAAATATCGTACTGATTGAAGATTGGAAATTAATGTTTCCAATGTAGAATTTTTATTGGAAAATAATTCTTGCAGTTCCTGAACAATATGAACTGTTTCGACGGATGATGCAGATGTCTGTACCATTGATATCTAAAATCATAATGAAAAAATTAATAGAATAGAATCAACATCGTGACAGATTTGCTAATAACAAAAAGGAAATACTATGATCGATACTGATATGAAGATAGTAGTTGTAAGAACATACTTTAGTTTTTCCCAAAAACAAACACAAGAAATAAACAAGAGCGTTAATAGAATTCAAAAAAAAATTTTTTTTATCGTGGACTTTAATTTTTACTCTGTTATTGATAAAAGATTCTTAAGAGGTGTTCCACAAGAAAACCAAAGATTGGGTGTGGATGTGTGTTAAAGGGAGAATCAATCTAATGGATCAATACTGAAACGTCTGCTTTATTTTCCAAAACGCTTCAACATATATACTGAATAGATCAAGAAAAATCCAACAACTGATAAGGGAAAAAACACCTGGACGCTATCAGAAGAGAACGTTTGAAAAATGCAAGTAGATGAAAAAACGAAAGGAGAAGTCCTATATATGTATAATATCTATACGACAAATAGAAAAGGAAAAATCCTATATATATATATGTCATCTATCCGAGAAAAGAAAGAAAGAAAGAAAGAAAGAGAGAGAGAGAGAGAGAGAAAGAGAAAAGAAAAAAAAGATATATTTTAATGACGTTAACAGTGTGAGGGTTAAATAAGAACCACATTCACACGCTTGTGTATCACCTATTCCCAAGATCTCGTTTTTTTTTCATATTTGTTGCGCTCGAATATAAATTGAGCTGAACCTGTTGGTATATGAACGGTTTGTCTCATGTTTTTATTAACTCTAGTTGAAACATTAATTGTGAAAATACTTTTAAGATCTTTAATTAACGCATACAAGCCTTTATTTTGTCGACAGGGATCATTTTTTGTTTTGTACTGTTGTTCACTTTTTTTCTAATTTAGAAGCTAAAGCACCACGTTTAATACCAATTTTCAATTTTTCCATGACAGTATATACGAAGTGTTTCATTATAGAAGTGGATGGTTCAGCTAGATTATTACCATCTGATATTTTAATATCACTGTTCTTTGATTTTTTCGTTAGACCATCTAATATTTTTCTTTGCTTATCAATAGATGTACCACCAAAACCACATTGTGATATATAATAACGATGATAACCATTTTCACTTATATTTCCAATCTGTTAATTAGTTCTAATTTGGTTTGCAGTTTCTTTTCGAATGTTATTCAAACTGGATCAACTGATATTATCATCTTTTGTTCCCATAATTGCATGTATTAAACAATTATTGTCATTATTATTCATTGAATTTTTATCGATTTTTTCTGATGAAAGAAAATGACCAAATGTATTTTTTCCATCACTATGAATAAAATCAATCAGAATACAATCTTTATCATGAATATTATTCTTATTCCAACTATCTGGACAAATTAAATGAGGAATAGTTGTTCCGCCAACATTATTTATTTTAATTGGTCTTCCTGAAATATATGTCGTCGCATGAATACAAATCATATCCATTGGTCTACCTTCTTCAATAATACTTGCAACTAAATTTGGATCTTTTGTTTTTGTCATTATAATTAATAATTTCTTATTATATTTATTTGTTATTTCATTTAAAATACGTTTGGTATTTAAATTTTCCTTGTGCTGTTCATATTGTTTTTTATTTTCTTGAAATTTTTTCCATAATAAATTATCTTTATGACGTTGATGGTATTTTTGTGCAGTTTTACCATTTTTTCTTAATAATTTATTAGTACATTTATTTAAAACTGATTCATCCAATTTTGTTCTAATATCAGTGTCGATTTTAGTTTCTAATGATTCAGTCCATTGTTCAGTTGTTTGTTCAATAAGTTTATTCAAATCATTTTCATTAGTATTTATTGAAGTTGACTCAGTTGTATTTTGACATTCTTTTGCTTTTTCTTCCAGTTGTTCTAATTTATTGTTTAGAAAACATGTTGTTTCTGTACAAATCTTACCTAATGCCACAATATATGCACCATTTGTCATAGTAGTATTATATGCTGATGTTAATGTTGTTGCTAATATTGTCCACTTATTTGAAAGATTAATATCATTCATTTTACCTAAAACAGTACTTATTCCTTCTGATATGATATTCATTATATTTTTAATCTATTTAAAAACTTGACTATACCATGCATCAGTATTATCCTTTTGATTTATTTCTGTTAACCATTTTTGTGTTAATGCAAGACCATATTCTTGATAATTTTTTTTTAAGGTTCATTGATTCGATCTTTTTTCTCTTTAATTGATTTCCCGTTTTTAAAAATAATTAATTAATAATTTTACCACAATAATCTTTTAAGAATTTTTCAGATAGATATGATACTCCAGCATTAGATAATTCAAATGCGATTCCTTCTATTAATTTTAAACCAATCCTGCAATAAACGTGTTTGAATAAATTGTTTGTTACACCTTCAAAAGTTGAACCACTTGCAGCCTTGATTAATTTATTAACAGAAAATTCAGCTAATTTTCCAGTTTATCCAACTAATTTTGATCCAAAACGATCAATACTGTAAAAATGATGCTTTTCATTCTATTTAGAAAATAATTATTCCACTTAAAATGGCACGTTTAGTAGCATAAATTGCATAAAATATATCATTTATTTCCTCTGATATTAAACCGGATGCTATATATAAGTACCTATACCCATAGTAAATAATTCAAGAAAACCACCTCCAATTATTTGTGTTATTCCTAATATAAATATAGCCGCGGTGTATAACAACATTTGTCAGGACCATTTTTTTTTCTTCAATACCAATAATTTGATCTAAACCATTAATTGAAAATATATTTAATTTTTGAATGTTTGAATTTATCGTCTCCATCAAAATTTTGTTCGATATTATCTAAATATGAATATGGCTTAGATAAATAATTTAATTTTCCAATTATATTTTGTAATGATTTTGAAATACTTTTAGAAATATCTTTTTTGCAGTCCCATACTTTTTGTGTTAATTTTTCTAATTTGTATCAATAATCATATAAAAGTAATTTTTGATATAAAGGAACATCAATTGCTTTATAATTATAATAAACTGGTTTGATTATTAATGACAATTCAAGATCACATAAAAACTCTTTATATAAATTATATGGTAATTAATGTTAAGTTAATCGAATCGAAGTCTTCTGATTTCATTTGATATAATATTTCTAGAATTTGAAGTTTATATAAAAATTTTGAATTTATAATAGAAATGATACGTTGATCTTGGAAATTATTTGTAAGAAGCATTTCAATATTTTGACCAATTATTTTTTGTTGAATAAGTTTATTGAAAATTTTTTTTCAATCATTTATATTTAAGTTTTCAGTTTCAAGAAAATCATTTAATGTAGTTAATGTAAATTGTTCAACAGGTTTATTTTGTAATTTATCAATATTATTAATTGTTGCTATTTTATTTGTATAAATAAAAGCTTCTTCTTATAAAATTTTATTATTTTTATCAAGAGATTTGTACACATATTTAAGATTTTTTGCATCAAAATTAACTTTTGAAAAAAATATTATTGACTTACTTTCTGGTTTAATTTCATTAATTGATTTTAATTCTTTCCCGAGTTTATTAATAAATTCTTTTAATTGATAATTTTCAGTATTTGTTTCTACCATATTAACTATAATAAAGTCTTTTACATCTATAATGAAATCTTGTTGAATCATTAATTGCTGAAAATGTTCACGATGTGGTATATTAAGATCTTCAAAATATTGTTTTAAATTATTTTCATTAATACAATCTGTTTTAATTGAATAATTTTTGATTTTATCATAATTTAATTGATAATTAACAAAAATATTTTTTAATTGATGTTCATTAAAACTTCTATTAAATTATTTTTTAATTAAAATATTTTCATTTTTATCATAAATTTGTGTCTTTCATAATACAATGAGCTTTATAATAATACGCTGCATGACTAAATTTTGGTTCACCATAAATAACTTTATTTAAAACTTCAAATGCTTGTTGATTATTTTTATTTTTAATATGAAATTTTGCTAGTTTTAATAATTGACTTGATTCAACAACTAATTCTTGTATTACATCGTTCGTATGTTCAATATTATTTAATTGATTAATAAATTCTTCTTATGATTTAATTATCCCCATTTTATTATTTATTAATTTTCCATGTTTATCTAAACAAAAAACCCATTTATTTAAAACAGAATTAAGTATAATATCTTTAATATCATGTTTAGTTTGACTCCTTCTTTCTATTTTATTTTTTAATTTTTCATATGCTATATGATAACGATTAAATAATTGTTTTTTAAAATGAATTGATGTTTCATAAAAATGACGAATTTCTCCAACACGACATAGTTCATTATAATCTCTTTCTTTTTTCAAAATCAATAATTTGTAATAATGAATTAATATTATTTTGTTGATTAATTTCATTATTAAATTGATCAATAAATATTAATTGTCCGGAACCATTTTATCCTTTTCTTGATGTTCTACCAAATGTTTGTTGTTCGACACGATAACTATCAGGTAAATAAGTTAAAATAACATGTAAATCATCATTATTATTTAATTCGTTAGTTATTTTAATATCTGTACCTTTTCCAGCTAAATTAGTTGCAGTAATTATTTTACCAATATCTAAATCATCATGTTCAACTGAAAATTTTTCATAACTTCGTTTATAAACAAATAATTTATTTAAATCAAAATATTTTAGTACACAAAATATTTGATGAATTTGATCAACATCTTTTATTGTTTCGCATATTATTAAAACAGATCTTGTTTCTGATATTTTAATTGCTTCATCAAGAATTTTATTTCTCCATTGCTCACGATTTTGAGAAAGCATAGGTTGTTCTTCTTTAAATTTACTTGGTAATGCAGCAGAGATAGTAATTAAATCAACTTTGTAAGTTAGTTTCAAAAATTCTCTTTCATTCTCAGATCCTAATGTTCCACTTAAATCATAAATATGTTTATACATATTAAAAAAATATAATTTTAGAAATAAAAACAGCGTTTAAACTAAGTAATGAAATTTTAAATTGATGTTTTAATTGTAAAAATTGATGTAAACCTTCATTCCAGTGACTATTTATTTGATTAACACGAGTCTTACAATCAACAATAATTGGGGGTGCATGTGGATGTGGATATAGGTATCATATTTATATCAAATTCATCCACACCCACACTCCTCAAGATGGTAAGAAAAAGACCGTAGTGTAAGAATAATCAAAAACTAATATATAATTATGGGAAAGTCAAAATAAAAACAAATTGACGATTTATAAAGAACCATACAGAAGAAGCTAATGATATGCATGAAAGAAAAGAAATGGGAAGAATATGGAATAAAGAAAAACTTTCTCGACCATTCGAAAATAGACTAGTATATTCGATTTGTAAACAATGGTATTATCTGGATCATACTGAATTATACTTTGAATTCTTCTATTAAGAATGACCACCAGTGAAAAGCATTTCGTTTTAATGTAAATAAATAAGAAAGAAAAAGAGAATAATAATTGTTAACGTCTGTAATGACTCACTCGACGCTAGACTAGAGATTAAGTTTGTCCTTCTAGTCTAACTGACTTAGAACATCTGTTCGGATAGCAGAAGGTGTGAATTCGAGTTCTACGAAGGTCATCTTTTTCTTCATTTCCGTTTCTCTTGTTCTCTTTCGCTGCTGTCCCTTTCGTTGCTCTAATATGATCTTAAGAGTAATACGGAACTTATTTAAATAATATGAAATGATCAAATCTGATATATTACATATAAAGTTACAGTGCAAATTATGTTTGGACTGATTGTATATAAATTTTTTCGTTAGTTTAGATAGAAATATTGTTTACATTGTTGCTAAATGATGATAGATCAATGGAAGAAATTGATTGAATATCATCTATCAGTAGTCAGCAAAAATCTTTTAAAAGATTTTGAAAGAATTAAATGGAGAAGACATGCGATCGTGATATTGTTTGTTCATATGAATCCAATTTTTCGTTTATCGGAACAGCTGCTTCAATTATCAAATATTTTTCAAAGATGGTCATTATTAAGTGGTAAACATTTGTACAATCAAAATTTAAGCACTTGAATATCAAGCGATTATTGGGCAAGAACACTCTATGAATATAACAATTATATGATAGTAAATAATTTATTACTTTTAAAGGAAAATATTTAATATATACAAAGAGAATTTATTCAATAGCTCGTCTAAAATCGCTAACCAATTTTAATAACTCTTTGCTTTATCGTCAGGATTTCGTTTAAAATTAACAAGTTTGAAATACATATGTTAACCAAAGTTTCTTTCAACTTGTCATGTTTCTTTACCAACCAAACTTAATTTATTAACATTTATTCTTGTTAAATTGGAATGTATTTTTAATATCAAATAGTGCTAAAATTTTCCATCAAACTCTTCAAAGTTTATAACACCTAAAAGTTGACATCATTGTAGATTAGATAATCCTTTTAGAAAAATTCGTATATCTATCATGTTAGGACAGCACTAAATGGGATGAGTATGATTTTTAACTGTCGACAGTCTTAAATTCATTGATATTTTTACATATAAAACGCGTAGACGGGGTAGCCTTGTCAATAAAGAACTTAAAGTTGATGGTGAACACGATGGATTCAATACAAATTATTCAGTTGAAAAAGATTGTTCCAATGAATTGTGTAGTGATGAGAAATGATCATTATTTCAATTTGATTTTAAATATTTGAGAAGAGGATAACAAAATACAAGTTTTAATGTGGCTTTTATACGGCGACTAGAATGACATGAATAAATCAAAATCCGATGCTGAAGTGGTGGTAAAAAATATAGGCGAGAAAGAATAATTTGAGAACCATTCTAAAGTGTGATCGTTTTGATTGTATTACATACCTTTACAGAAATATTATTGGCCGATATATGAAGAGACACCAGTTGGTAGTAGTGATTAAAGCGAGAAGAGTATTTCTAAGTAAATTATCATTAGTAAGACAAATATAAAGATCAATGTGTGATCTAGTTAAAAGTTCAAATATATAAGAAATAGCATCTGGATAAAACGAGGTGTATAATTCATCATTAGAGAAATGCTGATATTTTTCTAATATTATATCTGGACAAAGATCCCAAAATGTCGTCAGAATTATCTAAAACAAAAAAAGAGTGTGAGCATGGGTGTAGGCATGTATTGATGGTACATCGACACGGAAAGTCATAGTCACATCTACCCACACCGTCAAAACAAGAAAAAAAGGTAGTTTTCTAAGAAGAATCATATATCATGCATTTATTAAGTTGTATATCATCTTTAATACATATTGTGTGAGTGTACGAAGAATCATTTAAATATATCATAATCGCATTTTTCTAACATCATAATCGATAAATGCAAGCAATTCTATTTTTTATTTCATAATTATTGATACTATTAATTATAAAATTACACTATTTCTTGCTTTTTATTCAATTTAATTCTTTATTTTCAACTACAAAAGTTCATAATCAGATCATGATTAATAATGTCTTTTAATAAATATATTTCATTTTTATTGCATTCTATTTAAAAAAATATCTTTATATATGAGAGTTTTTATTTATCGAAACTTAAGAGATTTACTTTACGTTACTCTGTGAATATTGTTTAGATACATAGACCATTGTGAAATATCTAGAAAATATGACACACTCTTCGAGGGTTATTACACAGAGAAAAGAAACTATTTTATCATATACCGATTTTAATAGTTCAGGAAAAGGAAAAAGATCATAATGATATGACTGTAAGTATGTGTGCATTAAGTGACGTCAGGTACTACCAACGGATTTTTTTTACCAAAGAATGTAATATTGGTAAGATACTAAAAGCAAAATATATACAGATTATTCTATTTTTGCTTCTGTATAATGATAATTTCCCCTAACAATGACAATGGAATGTACTACATATAATTAAATACCTTTGTCATCACAACAATAGATATGTAAGCGTGTATATAGAATATTCGTTCGCCATTCCTTCACATATCTATATATCGATATGGTATTTTCCTTCGTATATGATCACATGGAGTTTCCTACTTTTCTTTCACATATATGTTCATGTGGGATTTTCCTCCTTCATATATATGTGATCGTATGGGATTTTTCTTTTCTTTATTTTAATGCGTTCTTCCAGTCCTTTGACTTATAGTAAAATATATTATTTCCAAATGATAAACAAAAGGATATCATGTAAGTAGTTTTCCTAAAATATGTTGTAATACAAGAGATGGGAATAATCAAAGTAACCATTTCTTGTCCTATAAATACTTGCGTTTTTTTTCTTAAAATGAACAAACTATTACTAAAATCAAATATATATTTTAACAAGCCATTCATTTATTGAAACATTACAACAATGTCTGATCAACAAAACAACAATGAACCACTGGTCAACATAGTCCATGGTGTATTAGATGCCCACAAGCCTGCAGCAAAAGTGATTGATTGTTTCACAAGTGGAGTCACTGGTGCAGCTAATGATACTGAAAATAATGTGCCAGAAGCTTGCGATGCAGTTGATTTATTGTATAAAAAATTGAAGGAATAGTAAATAGATTATCCATTGATTATCATTATTTATTAATCCAGCATTGAAGACATTATTTAATTACAACTTTCACTTTCATATTTTTTGTCATTATTTCTATTCATGAATTAAAAGTGTATTTAGTTTTTTTCATCCTAAATAAAAAATATCATATGATATAGATAATAATCTAGTTTATTGTCGTTTTGTAACTCATACTAATGATGATAATTAAGTGATTTACATTTCTGATTGTTCTATCTCTGATATTATTTACTACATTCGTATTATTCTGTAGATATCACCATAGACATCGTTTTAGATAAAGTGTATGCACATTATACGTTCACTCACGGTTAGACATACTTAGCGTTTCATCACGATCACAGTCATACCTAAATTTCCACATTTTGATAAGAATTATCTTTGGACAAAATTTTGATCGAATGGTGCCAAACTTTTTAACAAGTATCATCCAATAACTATAGTTGTTTGAATTATTTATTCTCTTTTATGTTCATCAACTTTTTTCTCGAAAAATAAAATACTTATTAGTTGTATATCATTTTGAATTATTTCAACGATTTGATTCTTTACCATCTTATCAAGATGAAAATAAAAGACAAATGAGTACAGATATAAATGAATCTAGGCACTATACTGATGCTAAAATGCATCTGATTGTCATCTAATATGAAATAAAGTAAATGCATTCATGAAAAAATCCATACACCATATATATTAGTATTAATAATGATTTAAAGTTAAAAATAATATTCGCGGTTGTTCACATAGAGCGCCTTAGAAAAGCGACATAAATGAAAAGAATATTCTCATGCATAACCTGTAAGATGAGCGGTTTTTTATGCATATAAAGGATAAAAAAAGTTTTTTTTTAAATAAATTCTAAAAGTTAGCGAAAACGAAATGATTACTATCTTTTTCTACGAGTCGATTATCCGTAATATTATGGAATAGTAGACATCATTTCGAAGATCATTTTTATTGTTTAACTATTTTGTTGTAAACATATTAGAATGAAACTATCTGTTTGTTTTTGGGCTGATGATCTATATTAAATGTTTTTAATCATATTTCGTAATTTAAAGAAGATACATGATTGAAGAGAAATATGGGGCATTTATATTGAAGAAGGCTAGTAACCATCAAGGGAAAGACATGTCAAGAATCTTGAGGGTGTGGGTGTGCGTCTGGATGTGGATGTAATAAAAGAATACTCACACCCACACCCTCAATTTTACAAAAAAGGATGGGTGTGGGTGTAGGTATAAACATGGAACTAGGTTGAGTATAACATCCACACCCATCCACCTTCAGTAAAACAGAAATGTTTATGACGCCTAATAAATAAAATAAAAATATAAGTTTTATTGCTTTCGACATTATATTTTAACTGCATAGATAACGAACAAGTTTTTGGTGACTATAAACATTTCCAAAGTGAATTTAAGAGAGATATCGCATAGAATAGATTTTTACTATATTGATTATATTTTATTTCGGTCATACACAGAGTTTCTACGTCCTATAGTTCCTTTAAAATCTTGAGGGTTTGTGTGTGAGTGAGAGATGGAAATAATGCCCACACCCACATCCGCTCCACCTGCACCTTAAATGTCGTATATTTAGAGAAATCTTTTCAAAAATATTATGAAAGGAACATAGTTCTTATCATATATGAGTTGATTTATAGACGTACGAAACATTTCATTATACGATGATTATTTAGTTGTCATAAAATAATTTTCTATAAACATGTTTTGTTCATTAGATGATATCGTAGATAAATTTCATTGTATAGCTCTACATATTATTTTTTTGTAAAATCAAACATGTTGAAATTGAAAAAGTGAGATTGATTCTTTCATAAAAATATGTACAATGTCTGTATTTTTATCCTCAGACATAGATAACGCAATTTGTAGTATGAAATTTAAATACTTCATATGAATAAATTATGCAAAATCACGAATATTTCCTTTGAATATATATATCAATCGTTAAAATCTTTCTTGGCAATATGTTTTCTTACTACAGTAAAACTAGTTGTTTTGTGATATTGGTGTTAGAAAAAGTCCTGTATACTATTTCTTATTAATAGTAGTCAAGACTAGTCTTGAAATATATATTATCTTGAGATTTTTAACTAATTTAATGTAGACATAAATATCATGTAGTTCATTTTAAATTTTAATATATAAACAGGAAATTTTCGATCTTCTACGATCACTATCATCCCAAATAGTAGAAGTTGTTATAAAACTAAGTTGAGAGCAAAAACAAAAACCATAAGCATAAACATGAACAAAAAAGATAGAAAATCGTTCAAATTTAATCAAGACATCATAAACCATAATATCACTTATTGTAATCATTATTACTTTTACTATATAGATAGATAATGATCGTATAAGTTCGAAAATTTCCTGTTCATATATTAAAACATAAAATTAACTACATTATGTTTATTTCTACATTAAAATCTCAGTCTTGATTGTAACTTTTTCCATTGATATAAACGCTTCGGATATTAAACTATCGCATATGATGACTGATTGATAAAAATGAAATTTATGTTGATAATCTGGTAATCTAACATCTCTCTTGTTTTATGTGATAGTGATGATGGATTCACATGGCTCTTTCTTATTCAGTTTACGAACAAAATTGTATCTGAAATATAAAATCCATAGCCAAGAGGTTATTGATTCACTATTATTGCCAAACACTAGATGTTAGACATGCTCGCATGATATAAAAGATAATACTGAAATCATTATGAATACTACGAAATATGTTTTTGTTTACAGAAATTGATACCAGAGGAAATAATCAGCTTTTCGTCTTTCATGACCATACAATCTTGATTTTTATGATCAAGCATATATATCTCTCATGCAAGTATCGCTTTTGACTATTTTAAATATATCATTTAAAATTACGGGTACGACAGAATAAATGAGCCTTTCAGTTTTTTCGAAATTTCTCTCAATTTTTGACATATATATTTGAATTGTTTTTCAAAAGAAAGCTTGAGGGTGTGAGTGTGGATGTGGATGAGTGAGAATGATAGATGGGTATAATATCCACACTCACATCCTCAAGATTTTCATGAAAAATATTTTATTACATCTTAAAATCAAATCATCAAATAATTTAATTGTTTTATCTTTTACTAGAAAAATTAATTTAATAATTCTAATAGAAATTTGATTTCAAAATAGAAATGAAATCAATATTGAATGTTATTTTTCAAATGCGTAAAAAAAAGAACGTCAAACTCTATTAACTCTGTTTGATCGAATGTTGTCAGATGGTTATATTTTTCTTCATAGGAAATACGCCATTTTTCAAGGTAACCAAACGTAAAAAAAAAGAATAAACTTTCTTATCAAAATAGAGAATAAAATTAATATTGACTTGTATTTCTATTTTCACATTTAATAATTATTTTACTTAATAAATAAATTAAAAAAAAAAGATTGTCTTCATCAATAAAATAAATAGAATATTTCTTTGTTAAATTAAATCATTTCGAAGATTGATATATAGAAAAATAATACAAAGATATTTTAATTTATGCAAAGTACATTTTTTTCATATGATATTTAATTCTGGTCAACTATGGACAATGATGTCATATTCCTTACAGACACATCCATGGGAAGGATTTAATTGAATTTTGTTTCTTAGTTTGTTCTTTTTGAGGCTTTAAAATAAATTGTGTTCTTTACTTTACAATGATTAATCATGCAAAAATCATTTGAAATAAATGGACAAATGTTATTTATATGTGACAAACAATTTATCAGGAAAGCGGCATAATGTTATCAAATATTTTATTGCGTCGTTTTTCATTCCAGACAAGTTTGTTAATCATGATAAAAGAGAAAAAGATTGAAAGGATATGTTTTTTATCGTTTATTAATCAACTAGAATTTCCATTAAAAAAACAGATAGAATATTCTCGAAGCATCGAAATAAAAATAGATTTTCTTTTTTTTTCTCTTCCTTTCCAAAATTTTTTTTCTTCTACTCAAATCGACAATTAGCTACATTTAGAATGTAAGATACAATTATAACATAAATACTGTTTTTTCAATATAATTCAAGCAAATAATATTTCTTCTTACAAATATCGTTCCATTCTTTGGAGGTTTGTTACTTTAATATTCATCTATCTGTTTTTTAAATATTGGAATATCATGTTTACTTTTTACTTTTCTTACATGTTTTGGCATTAAAATCTGGATTTTTACTAGCAGAAATGCAACTGAGGAACTTCTGACCGTCAATTTTATTGTTTTCTTCTAAATAGTGATAATCCATATAGAAAATAACACTCAAAAACTCTGTTTCTTTTCTAAAAAGACGTTTGACTATCTATTCTTCTCCTGGTTAATTCTTGTGTTCTTTTTAAAATAATTGTTTTCTTTTTCAGAGCAAAGTACTTCAACTGATTTTCAAGTTTCAATACCAACACAAGAAGTTTTTGAAAGATTCATTCATTCATTCATTGAATGATGAAGTTCAAAACTTTACCTGCGTGGCTTTATAAAAAAGGATCTAATTACAATCTTTTTATGTTAGAAGAACATGAATATGATGATGATAATGATACTGTTCAAGATCTAGCTGTTGTTCTTAAACATCAAAAATATAAAACTCGATTATACGTTGTTCTTTTTGCAGGTAAATCATGCGAGGTGTGACATATCTCGTATATTGGGGATGCTGTAGATGTTATAGAGCTAATATAAAATACTAGCGAAGTTATCCGATGGTGGTTCAGAAACTTTCATATTGAATACCTGCCAGCTTAGAAAACGACAGCAGATATAGACAGGGGTATGTTTGGAAGCTTTGCGTCTATCACCACTACATATCTCACCGTGCATATTTGAGTGACGCCACTGTGGCTATGTATCAATGCAACTTCTCTCGAGATCCACTCGTAGTATAAACATTCCACTGCAACTGCAACTACACCTGTATTTTGGAAATCCTACTACAAACCCATTCAGATAGTACATGCTCACTCCACTTCAGATTTACTGCTAGTGTAAAAATCCCGCTGCAACTCTAATTTCAGTGTAGTTTAATACAGATCCACTTCAACTCCATCTCTGTTTTAGAAATCCCATTCGGATGCTCTTTTGAGAGTGTGCGTGTCATGCGTTTTACTCATCTCCACTCCTTTGTGCCACATGCACACCAACCGTAAATAGATAGTAGTAAATGGGGACTCTACAAATCGGTCAGAACTCTCAAAATTTTCTCAAATATCAGTGAAAACCGCTGTATATTGTGGCTTGGGTGAAGTTTCGCCCAGCCCACCTAGGGTTGCTCCAAGCCCTCTCTACCTTCTTCTGGACCTAGCAAGTACTATAGAAAGTTTCGTGACGCTAGCTATCATAGAGAGCAAAAAGCTGCACCTCATCACAATTGAATAAAACACCACCCAGTCCCTCCCCCTCCTTCAAACCGTGTTGGTCACGTCAATCTTCTCTCAACCTTCGTCTGGCCCTAGATCAGTATCGTGAGAAGTTTGGTGATGTTAGTTATCACAGCAGCCATTTGGGTGGAACTTCACCCAGATATTGCCTTCACAATATTTATTAGTGTCGCCAGTTCTTACTCCACTTTCCATTGGACCTAGTAAAGTACCATGGAAAGTTTGGTGACGTTAGCTATCACAGGGCTGTCTGAGTGCAATCCCACCCAGACACTTCTTCCCTAGCCTTCATTAGTGTCACAAACCTCCTATCAGTCTTCTAATGGAGGGAGAGATGCACCATGAAACGTTTGGTGACGTTAGCAATCACAGAACTATCTCGGTGAAATTCTACCCAGACATCCTTTTAGTGACGGTGCCAAGGCTGGGCTGGGGTGGACTCTGCCCACTCTGAAGCTTTTTTCAGATCTTATATATATAATGCTGTACCCATCCTAGTCTAAATTCATTAGGCTCTAGCCCACTCTAGTCTAAACTCTTGGGGCCGCCCCTACACCCTCTCTCAACCTCTGCCAATGTCTTGAGCCTCCATCAGTGGCACCAACCTCGTGTCAATGTTCCATCGGAGCTAGGGAAGTATCACGAAACGTTTAGCGGCGTTAGTCATAGCAGAATTGTGTGGGTGAAATTCCACCCAGATACTTTATACTGAGGCTCCATCAATGGCACCAACCCCGCCTTGATCTTCCATTAGAGCTAAGGTAGTAGCATGGAAAGTTTAGCGGCGCTAGTCATAACAGAACTGTGTAGGTGAGGTTCCACTCAGACATCCTCTCTTAACCCCTATCAATGTCTCCAGCCTCCATGAATGGCACCAACCCCCTCTCAGCCTTCCATTGGAGCTATGAAAGTATCATGAAAAGTATGGTGACGTTAGCTATTACAGAGCGATCTGGGTGAAATATCTCCCAGTACCACTTCGTTCCTTCTCCTTCAGTGATGCCAAACTTCTACTGGCATTCCTCTAGACTTAGACAAGTGCCATGAAAGGTTGGATGACGCCAGCTATTACTGGTACCGAATGCATTGCGTACAAACTAAGAAGCCTTCTTCTTTATGTGTAGTTAGATGTACCAGCTATAACTAAAAGATATCGAAAGTAAATTGGTAGGATGCTAAGAATCCGTCCCGTCTCCGAGTTGAAAAAAAATTTTCGTAAATTTGAGTTCGGAACAGTGCAGAAAATGCATATTCTGCGGAGGACCCTGCATCTTCCTATAGAGGCGTCGCATATTCTGCATCTTTATCTGAGGCTTCCAAAATGAAAAAATGTTTTATCGAATATCTCAATATAGCGTTGTATGTAGAGATGTATGATCTCTCGACCTTGTAGAATCATATTTCATGGTACCCACATCTAGATATATGCTGTGTGTGTGCTTTGTATGCGTGAATAAAATTCGTTTCAACCAAAACGACCATATTACTGTGTTCATCAAAGAATTATTTGTATGTAATAATGAGAGTAGAGTGTGGGTGTGGATATTATACTCACGTTATACCCACACTCACAGACACACACTCTCAAATTCAAACAAAACTTGAATTTGTTGAGATATCATGAAATACATATTTAGTTCTAAAAATAAAGTTGTTTATCCATCTAAAAAGATTTTAATCTAAGTTATTCAGCTACTTCTTTAAAGAAAATTGTCATCATACAACTTTTTTTGTTTTAGTGTGTCTCTATATGTTATTCTATGTTGCTTTGATAAAAACCGAATCTAAGACAATTATAATCTCGAATATAACGCCTGATACTTTTGAGAAGCTTTACTTTGAGCATGATCAAACTCTTTCATGTCCATGTTCAACAATAGCAATACCTTATGGAAATTTTACTTCGAACAATGTTACAATGCATCCGGTTTGTTCGAGTATTTTTATTAAACCAGAATGGATCAAAGGATTATATTTTTCAAATGCAAGTCAATATGGAGTATGGGATTTTCGAACAACAGCACATTCACAAGTAAGTTAGAATTTCTATTTTAACATGTGTGCTTCCCTGTCATCAACTAGTCGAATGAAAAGATATTGTTCGATGTACTGAAGAACACCAGAATGTTCCTCAAGATAAAGTTTGATATAGATAGAATTAATAGAGAATTTGAGGTAAAACTATATAAAAGCGATATTTTCTGTTAAATTCAAGACAGATATAACAGGTAGGGATGTTGATGTTGATGTTGACGTAGTAGAGGTTGATTTTTCAAAAGTCATCGTGACGGGGCTGCCACAGTAGTATATTTATCTTATTCACCATCGCGACGGCGTTTCGCTAGCTTTTTTCTCTAAGGTCATGGCGTGGTAGCAGTTGGTTTTCAAGTGCGATGAACAGATATCTAACAACAGATCATTGTAATATTGCTGTGTTGGGATATAAGTAATATAAGCCTTATATCAATTATACCGTAACATTGTGCATGTATACAAATATTGATTTTGCTACAAATTAATTTTTTTAAATTAAATGATTTCGTCGCAAAATCAAATTCTCCCATGCATGTGTGGATATGAGTATTATATTGATCTATCATCATTCAGCATGCATATTTCCACCTTCCTCCACAATTTCTTTCAAGCCTTTATAATTAAACTTTACAGAAGATTTGAAATATTGTATCACACACAAAAAAGTGACTATGTGAGACCTGAAAGATTTCAGAGCGAAATACTTAGAATATAATCTCGCATAACTCATATAGTTTAAAGAAAATAATAGTTTGTCTATATTGTATAGAATTGAGATCTATACACCATATTGTACTCATTCATATGCTTTTGATTTTAGTATAAATAATTTAATATCAGACAATGTCATAGTTGTAATTAGCTGTACAATCGTACTAGAATTCAAAGTTTCATTATTTTAAAGATTACTCAGAAGGAAAGAAATTCAAAAACTGAAACGAATTACTTATTAGTTAATCATCAGTTAATTCAAATTTTAAATGAAATAACATTGTCTATTTTTTCCTTTCTTTAGTTTGAACTTTTATCAAGTTTTTGTTCATTTTCAAAAGAAATTATTTCTCTAATTGAGATTGATATTGACAATAATGAACTTGTTACTCTTTATCTTCTTCCTCAAGAACAAATTCAAATTCAAATAGATGGAACAATTGATTTACTAAAGAAAAGTGCACCGTCCGAAATGATAACATATTTAGATTATTTAAGAAACACAGCTCGAACAAATTATTTAGTTTCAGCTCTCAATACAAATTTAATAATTAAGACACAACGGTCGGTGAATGAATCTATTCGTACACGTGCATATCAAGTAACGTACTCTTTTGGTTTGAATAACAGCACACAATGTAGTACAAAGAAAATAGTAGCTGATGCTACTCTCAGTCAAGTGATCTACGAATTAATCGACGCCGAGAGTAGAAGCTTAATGAATCGGAGGCCAAATTCTATAATTGTTAATGGGTTCTTTACAGGATGTACTCCTTTTGAAGCACTTCTTGAAAGTACAATAGATTGTTTATATCAAACAGAATGTCTTCAATTATTAGTGGATTATTTTCCAGTTCGTCAACAAGTTTGTAAACGATAATTGATTATCTTTGAAATATTCATTCTGTTTAGATAAATTTCCATGCAAATAATTCAGTTTTAACTTCAAAGCATGAAAATAAATCTGTTAATGAATATTTAAATAATCTTTTCATTATGAATTGGTCAACGAAAATTAATTATACAAAATATTTTCATCAATGTTCTCCATCAAACTGTACATATTCAAAAAAAGATCAAACAGAATTATCTCATGGAATAACTCTTTTCATTAGTCTTTATGGTGGTCTTATTGTTATACTTCGTCTTATTGCATCATGGTCTATTGATATTCTATCGAAAATCAAATGTTGTTCAAGAGAGAGAAACCCAAATTCAGGTAGATCTTTAATTGAAGAAAGAATATTTTATTGTCGAGAATTTCAATTCGATTTCTAATAGATCAAAATGGAAAGTTATTGAAATTTATTGAATCAGTAAAACGATTAAACTTATTTAAGAATGTTAATGATCGAACAGAAAATAGTATCAAACAACAAAAGACTATCACATGTGTTTATTTGATTTTATTAACTGGTAAAGCTATTATGTCATTGTTTTTTTATAAGTGATGAGCTAAGATTCAAAGAAAGTTTCGATTAATTGTATCTAATTATAGAGTTTGTGCTTTTGACTACATTGAGAGATAAATTATCATGTATTTTAGAAAAAAATACTATTCTCGTAGGTTAAGGAACATTTTTCAATTTTCGATAAAATCTCATTTTTATATAAATAACATATTCACTTTCTTTGTTGATGACATTATAGGTTCAATCTGTATTCTTTGTTTATTCACATCATTGAGTAGTGAAACTCTGACAAAAATTGAAAAAAAACCATCGTTAACAACTTATAAGTCTTTACGAGGCTTACATCACGCTTCACTCCAATGTCCATGTTTTAATAAAGCCATATCTCATCAAAAATTCGTCTCATTGTCTCCACATTATCATCAAATATGTGCGAGTGGTTTTGTTGATAATGAATGGATTGAAATATTAAGAGGTAGTGGATATGATGCTATTTCTAAGGATTGGCGTTTTCGTGTATCCCCACTGTTTCAATTGTTATCTGATTTTTGTCAATTAGCTAATAAGACAATCAATGATGCTGTGAAACGATATCTTTCTCAATTATTTATTGTTTCTTTTGTAATGAACGAAGACGATTTCAACAAACAATTAAATAGCAGTCTCAATCAATTTTATCAATTAACAGGTCATAATTTTGATTTGATGACAAATGCCTTACGACTTCTTATGCAGACTGATCAGTTGTACACAGGACCAATCCGAAATACTATGGATAACTTGAACACCAATCTAATCGAAAATGTTGTACAACATAAAACAAATGAAACTCAACTAGTAAAGGTATGTTATTATTTTGAATGATAAAATGATGCATTTGTTCAAAGAAATAATCAGAAGTAGTTTAGTTATCTTGACTATTTCGGAAAAGTAATTAAAAAGTAAATAAGTTATACATTGTTCACGTTCAAAAAGAAAATAAAATATTTATAAGTTAATGATTGTCACACATGGTGAGATACCCAGGTCGAAAAATACAGGACGGAAACGAGTGGGTCCATTTCATTATGATGAATTGATCGAAACAGCATTCCGGAATGTAATTCACCGGATTTTTCCACTTTTCTCTAGGCATGACGGACTGAAAATCGTTGGAAAGTTCCCGAAAAAAACGCAGAAACTGTATATTTTAAGATGGTTCGGATGGGGGCTGAATGAACGCCGCCCATTCGTAAAACGAAACCTAGATGAAACACTAGTATTAAGCACCTCTTGGGAAATAACCAGTTCCACTTTGGTTTTTCACAAATTCCAAACGAGCGACACCAGACTGGTTCTAACCTCCATTTCAGACTCAACTTCAAACAATTCCTGAGCGCGGAAGCAATGTGCGTATACGATTCTTCTTTTCCGACGGGATTCCTGATTCAGTTTTTCGAAAGTTGCTTGCATCAAAAGATACGTGTCATAGGGTGTGTGGGGTAGATGAGGACGTGGGTATGGTTGTGGATATGGGGGTGATGGTGTCTCTAGTCTGCTACGTCTATTATCAACCCACACCTACGTTAACGAAAACATTTCAATAAAAGAAAAGGCCTTTCAAATGAATAATGTTTCCTTGGTAAAAAATGATATTGATCACATATAGAAATAGAATTCCTTTCATTTGTTTAACGTTGAATTATAGATTTTTATAATATTAATTTTAGCTGAAATTTATTTTAAACCAAATCGAAGAAATCAATTCATCAATGATCACATGTGTTTGTGCAACTGATCCTTATTGTAAAGTTCCGACTGTTATTTACGATCTTTATTATAAACAAGAGGCTAATAATAATAGTTTAATCTATAGTGTATCAGGTTGGGTTCAAGGATGTCTTGCTATGGATTCTCTTCTTCTTTCAACACTCCAATGTTTATATGTTGATTCAGATTGTTTTCCATTATTATTGAGATATACTGACAAGAATTGGTTTAATAGACAACCATCGCTTATAATTCATCCAATGGTTTATAATCCAGCAACGAGCCGTTTTCCTCCAAATACAACTGTTTCAATGATGTTTAGGGAAATTATGATCGAACAATGGAATCCATCTTTATCGCACAAATCATTTTATGAATCATGTGCACCGATTTATTGTACTTATTCAAAAAAAATTCGTACAAAAAGTTTTGTTGGAGTGATAATAGAATTGATAGCAACGATTGGTGGTATTGTGGCTTTATTACGGATTGTGACACCTTATCTAATTAAATTTATTCTTCAATTACCAACAATATGTAAGAAAAAGGAACAACATCAACCAAGAGAACGAGGTAATGAGAGTTTTAATCAAATCTTCAAAAGATAAACTTTAAAGTTTCGTTGATTGAAATTGAATTATTTTGTAAATAATATCGGACGAAGTGTTCATCAACCGAAAAACGTTTCGACATAAGACTTCAAAATAATTGTTACAGTAAAACAAAAAATGTCTCATTATTTTGTTTTTTGACTAAATAATAGTTATATAATTTTATTTAATATTTGAAGATTTCTAAATGTTTACCCGCTATATAAAAATATTAAAACCGAATGTATTTAATATGATTTTATTTCTTTTCAGTTCATCGTAGTTGTGTCGATCGAATAAGAATCATGATACGAAATCTGATTAAGCTTTTGTCAACAACTTTAATTGAATTAAATATATTTTCAACACGTGATTTTGGAAGTAATACTGATCAAATAACAGCTAAACGTTATGGTCGATGGGCAACTCGTCTTTATATTGTTTTATTTCTTAGTTGTCTGGTTATTCTTATCTTTTATACAACTATTCGACCACATAATTTAACAAAGACATTTGATCAACCATCATTTATGCGTTATACACATTTGAAAAAAACTTATGGAAATAAATTAAAATGTTCATGCTCAAAAATAGCATCAACATATGATCGATTTGTTGAAATTAAACCAGAATTTCATTCGGTAAGAGATTGTTTTGTTGTTTTAAAAGAATGGAATAAGCAACTGATTACATCATGACCTTGTTCATCAGGATAAAATCTTACCGCCAATGGGCAAACATCCACTAGCAATTCGGCAATGGCAAAAATACCATCAATGAAATTTACAATTGACAAAATCTTAGAAACTCTTATTAATCAGATAAAATGAAAGAACTTTATTTTTTTTACGAAAATTTTGTTATAAAAATTTTCAATGATAGGTTTAATTAACAGTTTCATTGATTTTTATTGATAGATTTGTTCAAGTGAATTCGTTTCCGAACAATGGCGAGTCGGTATAACAAATGGTCTTGTTTCTAATTTATCTATTTATTCACAAAAAGATTATCGTCGATTTATTTCTGCTCATACACAATATCTTCAAGGATTATGTCGACTTTCTCAACAATCAGTCAATAATGCTATTAATGAATCTCTAACATCATTACTAGTCACTATTGAACTTCTCTCTGAACAAAATTTTTATAACCATCTGAATAACTCAATTGATCAAAGCAAATCAAATGCTCCTATTCTATTCTCTCGTCTTCTCTTCATCACTCGAACTGTTAATCATGGAAATGCTTTCATATCAACATATGGCTCAAATTTCGAATATATTTCTTTGGTGACTAAAAATGGCGGTGGTTATGCATATACTGAAGGTATGATTTATGATAATGAATGCTCATGTGGAATGTATTCAAATTGTACAACTCAAGCAACTTTTGTCAACGAAAATACTTCAAAAATAATACCAGTGAAAGGATTAAAAATAGGATG
Source organism: Adineta steineri (assembly GCA_905250115.1). Lineage (NCBI taxonomy): Eukaryota > Metazoa > Rotifera > Eurotatoria > Adinetida > Adinetidae > Adineta > Adineta steineri. The sequence goes on from CAJNOI010000125.1 coordinate 254,357, forward strand.
TACACCAAGTGAATCATTTCGCTTATCAACTCTTGAATGTTTTTATGATCAATCATGTCTTAATCTTATTGAAAATTATACAAATTATCATAATTCTTCAACTCCTCTTTCAATAATGTCCAGTCGTTTTCCAGAGAATGCAACAATTGATGAATTGATTAAAAATTTATTCAATGAACGATGGTTCAATCAATCCAACTATTCATCTTATTATGAACAGTGTTCTCCTTTATTATGTTCATACACTGATATTGAAAGATTTAATATATTGTACACGATTACTCTTTTTCTTGGTCTTCAAGGTGGTTTAGCAATAGTTCTCAAATGGATTTGTCCAAAACTAGTTCGAATTGTATCAATAGTCAATCGTTATCGAAAAAGACAAAGAACATCAATTCATCCTGACAATTCTCTTGAAATATCATCTAATAGTTCTGTTATTCATAACACAACTTTAAATGTTGAAATTACAAGAACCGATAATATAACATCTGAGTATATCATCGATGTTTTTAATTTATTATTTTAATTTTAAATTTCTCTGCTTTAGAGGAATTATTATTCCACCAATTCGGCGTTATTCTAATATAATTTCGATAATTGTATTACTAATAGTTTTGATCGTCGGTATTATCATTTTTTCGATTTATTATACTAAACATGGTAAGAATACAGTTTTACAGTTGATATTCATTGTAAAACGTGAAATGAAATACAGTAAACTAAAACGTAGTTTAAAAGCTATTTTGATATATAGATGAATGTGATAAACGAAAATATATGTAACTTTTTTAACAAATATCTTGACTCAAAAATGATCAAAGATATTTGATGAAATAATTATTAAATGTTTGTTTTTTCAATAGTTTCGACAACGGATGCAAAAGTGGATGATAGTTTGAATACAACAGCAAGTACAACGATATTAACATCTTCGACTACACCAGGTTAGTAATTGAATTAAAACCACAGTTGGATAGTGATCGGATAAAATGTCGCATTAATAAGGTGGTGTAGTATTTCAACGGTAGATGTGAGTGCGATATTCGTTTCTCACCTATATACATACTCTACTCTTGAAATATTATGTCATCTAATTATTGCATTATTTTGTCTTGAGACATTCTCTCCTAGCGCTGTAGTTTAGCAATTTGTTTCTCGAAAACTTTAAAGAAAGCTATTTTTTTCTAACATAAAAATGATGTATAAATTTGGGGAATAACTATCTTTAGCATCTTGTAGAGCAACAGGATAGGATAGAAATTGCTTTTTTTTGTCAACCTGTCCTTTGACTATCTGTGTATCATACATAACGATTTATTTTATACAAAACTTAATGTCCAAGTTAATTTACATCGAATAGTATTTGTTTCGGTTTATTTCTCTTTAGAACCATTTTGTCAATTGAAATTTGAACTAATATCAATCAAAATGTCTTGTATTGGAAATATTTTAAGCGGTGCTGCAGATTTTAATAATGATAATCAAGTTGATCTGATATACATTTGTGACTTTAATTCCACTCAGAACATGGCTTTATTATTTGCCAATGGTAATGGAACATTTCAAGAACCACTTATCTCATATGGTAGTTTTAATGGATTACAACATGTTCTTGTTGCTGATATTAACAATGACAATCGATCTGATCTAATTTTTATGCACAGGAGCGAAAGCAATTATGTTTTTACTATTTTACTTGAGAATGGTAATGGAATATTTCAAACACAAAACATGTTGCCTCAGTTAATGCGTGAAGAGCCACGACAAATAAGTGTGATTGATCTCAACAATGACAAGAAAGTAGATATCGTTATGATTCTTAAAGATGATTGTAATGTTTATGTGATGTTTGGAAATGGAAACGCAAAATTTTCACCAGAACCTATCTTATCTGTAGGGGTAAAGTGTAGTCTTAATGAATTTGTTGTTGGTGATGTTAATAATGATAGCTATTTCGATATTGTTGTGTATGATCACAGATCTTTACATATTTATGTATTTTTTGGACAGGCTAATGAAACATTTGAATCAGTGAAATGGTTTTTTACTACAGTTGATGCTCAAATATCTAAAATAGTTATTGGTGATTTTGATAATGATGATCAATCTGATATTGGTTTTATTTACATTTGGAAGGATCTTGTTTATATGATATATCAATATAACAATAATAGTTTCAGTGTCCACGAAAAAACTATTATAAAATCTACTCAAGGCTTGACTTCAGCTGTTGTAGGTGATATTAATGGTGATAATCATTTAGATATCATTATTAATTTGACTTACCCATGTAGAATCTATGCATTACTTGGATATGGAAATGGAAAGTTTTCTATACAAACCATTCATTCAAACGAATCACAATCTAATTGCAAATGGATTACTTTTACCGATTTCAATAATGATAATTATCAAGATATAATTACCATGGGCATTGACGCTCAAGTCATAAATATTTTCTTAAACAAGCGTCAATGTTTAGCAACCTAATAAAATTGAACAATCTCTTGGATATTTCATATTTAGAAACTTAAATAAAACTCTAATCAATCAAGAAATTTTTTTTAACATATTTTTACATCGATATGTCTCTTTTTTCTTTTCTTCTTGATAAATACTTGTTTTTACATCGCTAAACTTTATATTTGCTTCTGCTTTAAAAATCTTGCTAAAAACCTAATATTCAAATTTTATTTCATCGAATCGTTTTTCCTTCTTAAATTATTTATTTGAAATCGTTTAATACATAATATTTAATTAAAACTCCATCAATTATCATTTGACAAATATGTTCTTGATTTTGATCAGATGTCAAATTTATATTTTCATTTAAAGGATTTTCTAAATGTTGAAGTTAAAAATTTTTTATTCAGATGAATTGATGCATTTGGAATTGATTTTAAATAAAAATAATTTAGTTGTTTTGGAAATATATTTACCCATTGATATTTATTAATATTAAGTAATTTTGGTTGATTAACTGTATAGATATATATTTGAATGATTAATTTTTTTAAATAAAAACAACATTTTTGAATAAAATGATTTAATTCATCGATTGTACATTCATGAAATGGACGAAGAATAAGATATGTTAAATAATATTGATGTGATATGACTAACGTTTGTTGACAGGATTTTCTTATCAAAACATCAATTGATCTAATTTTTTCTGTTCGATTAAGAATTCGTGAAAGATAAGAAATTTTTTTACATGATTTTATTTCATTATAACGTAAATTCGATATTATTATTGAACGAAGTGATAAAAATTGATTTGTTTTTAATGAGCGAATAGATTTTGGAGTATTTTTATCTGTTTCAAGATTAATATTATGTGAATAATTTTCAATTATTTGTTTAAAACGCTTTCGTTTTTTGATAAACATGATAATTTTAATGCTATTCTCAAACTTTTAATGATGAAAATGTTCATTCATTTTCTTTTATAATATTAATAAATATTTATTACTTATTAAATATTTTTAAAGACAAAAATAAAATTAAAGAAGTATGATTTATGAATTATGAGGGTGTGGGTGAGAGTGTTTTGTCTTCTCTCACCAACACTCTCAAGATTTTACAATTGTAATATTTTTTTAAGGATACACTATCTTCATCCCTATATGCTCAATCATAGTTTTTAAATACAAGACATTTAGTTTTTCTCTGTGTGCGTAAGGAATAATACATTTTGATCTTGCTCGTCTAATGTCGTTGCACCATTTATATTTGCTTCTTTTTTAATATGCCATTCTGAAGCGGGTAGCTTTTGTAATCGTTTCAAAGTTCGACAAGAAAGACTAAACCATAGGAGACCCAAAAACGAGCTTGCGCTTACTGCTGTAATATAATCATATTTCTTCGGCAATAAGTTGGCCGCATAAAGAACGGCTGATGAATTTAGAGCATAACCTAAATTAGCTATAGTAGCTAACAGTGTCATATAGGTACCACCGATATCTGGTTGACAGATCGAAGCAGAAAATCCAACAGAGGAGGCAAATAGTAATGTCCTAATGAATTCACTTATTGTAAGTAGTATAATAAGTACTGGATAATAATAACCAGATGAGATCATGCTAGGAGTAAAGTAGACGTAGACAGCAAGTGGAAGAGCATGAATAAGATATAATACATAAAATCTTGCATACCAATCGAGAGCTCGCTCTGTATGTCGAATGATCAAAGGCGTAATAATTGCAGCAAGAGTTACTGGTATGTTGACAAGAGCTAAATTCTCTCGTGATACTCCTTGACTAAAACGAAAATATTTCGAAAAAGAAAATTAAAAGACGCTGCTTACCTAATAAGTGCCAATGGAGTCATAGTCTGAATAGCGACAAAGCCAATCGGTGAGATCAATGCAACAATAGTTATTTTTTGAATACATTTCTTTTTAAAAAGTTTTATAATTGAAAGATAAGTTTCAATTAGAGATAGATCATGTGCTTTTTTACCATTAGCATCCAATTTTTCTTCTTTCTCTCGTACAAATATGATAAGACACACGGTAACAATTAGAAATGCCACCGCTACAAATCGTACGAAATGTACTAATGAAAATAAACCTGTTGTTTGATAAGGTAATGAAAGTGGTTCACGAATGAATTTGTTCGTAAAATTGGCTGATTCAAATGTTAAAAGAAACGAAGAACCAAGAAAACGACCAAATGTTTGTCCTATAGCTTGAGATGTCGATGCCCATTGAGGATTGGAGACAGCAAATAACGTAATAGCTAAACCATCAACACAAACATCTTCAGATGCAGTAAGAAAAACAATTATAAAGAAAACAATAGTAAGTATTATAACACGATTATTAATTATCCATGATTGAATAAAGAATGATATCGAGAATAAAACTGCACCTGAAATTAATAGTATAGGTACTAACCATGATTTACGTCTTCCAAATCGCCTTATATATAACACATCGATTAATGGTGCCCAAAGCAATTTTAATGAGAATGGATACATAGCAAAATTAAATGTACCTCGATCTTTCCATGTAGCACCATAATAAATCAAAAACAATGGTATACTACTTGTAAGTCCAAGATTCATGCCTTGCAAAATATATAGAGTAATAGTCAGACAAATATTTGACTTTGATGTGCCACGATTAGTAGGCATAGTTTGAAAATTGACTTGTTTTTTCTTTGGTAATGTATGAATGAAAAAAATCTAGAGGTAAGAGTTATGGACATTACGTTACATATGATAATAACAGTGTCATATACTGATAAGTATAAACAGAATGACAAAAAAAATTCTTCATTGGTTTTCTTATCTCATTCTTTTATTTATTGTTCGGACATGCTTTAAACAATCTTCTTATAACGAGAATACCTCTACAGTAGAATTTGAGGATCGGTGTGGATGAAAGTGAGGGTGAGGGTAACATAATGGTATATTTAAATAACATTTAAAAGGAGACCAACATTAATCTGATTTAAACAAGAACTTGTTAAAAATGTTTTTAAACATTCAATATCATAATAACATTTTAAATTTGAATATTTAGAATGAATAAATTCATCACTATGATCAATACAATCAAGTAATTAAATTAAGTAATTTATTTTGACGTGTTATTCAAGCCATTGTATCTATCTCAGGAGTTTATATAAAGTCTTTGAACTACTCCATGAATAGGTAAGGTTTTCTTGAAAATAATGCATATAGAATATAAGTACTTCTGTCAAGGTCGACAACTGGTATTTTAAACTGCACAACTTCATGAAAACGACAGATCGATTCTCATTTACTGGGATAGCTTTGTTATAGTTCCGTAATTTAATTACTATGGTTTGTTTCTCTTTCTCATTTCTGTGTAGACAATGAACTGCTCGCAATAATTTACTCAAATTTCATATTCATTTCATTTTTTGTTAAATCTTAATGTAAAATATATTTTAATGAGTTCTTTCAAATAGTTATTATCAAAGTCATTCATATTTATTTGTATAAATATCATTTGTAATATCATGATAATGAGAACCATCGCAGTGTCCTCAATTTTAAATGTTTGGAAATCGAAAATAAATGAGTATTGATCTAATTATTATTTTCGATCATTTATACAATTTTTATCTTCACATATTTGAATATATTTAATGATATTGATTGTTTCGGTTATTATCTATTTTATTATCACTGATATAAATTATTTCTATTACAGATGATCGTGAGGATGTGAATGTGATTGAACATATGTTATCTAACTCACAGTCCCACCCATGATTGTATTCGTTCTCATTTATTAAAATATAGTAATGAAATCAATCACATAAGGGTGTAGGTGTGGGTTATTGATCATTCTATTGATACCCACACCCACCCACACCCTCAAAACAATTGAGTTTCTATTGACTTTTATCAATACTTTCAAAATGTTCTACCAGGACCCCTACAGCCTTATGATGATGAGGGTGAAGGCGGAAACATAGACACATGATCAAGACCCTGGTACAAGGGTGTGGGTGTGGGTGAAGGTGAGGATGAGGGTACGCGTGTGGTGTAAGCTTATTCTATGATCTACATCCACACCCGCACCCGTACCCTCATTAGATATCATTTTCTCGGAAGAATTAGTAAAAGCTTTTGAATCGTTATATTTATTGTTAATATTTCAGCCACTACAAAGGAGCTTCTCTGATAGGCAACCAAACTGATGTATGCTCTTTTTTTACACTATCTCAATCCTGTGATGAATAAAGAATCAGAACGAAAAATTACAGAGTAAAAATAATTTTTCTGCTTCAAATAAATTTTCTTCTGACGAAATACAACTCTTATCTTGTCAAGTGAATAATAAAAAAGAATTTAATTGAAAAATATATCATAAAAAGGTTTTATCTAGTTAGAAAAATCATAAAGAAATTTACGAGTTTTATTTCAATTTAATATCTTCCGAGCAACGATAAGCACTCTATTCAGATGTTTCATAGTCTTCGATGCTGGTGTGAGTATTACATTAACCATACTCTGACACCCACACCCTTCAATAGTTGATTTGTACAAAGTGAGAAACGTATTATCAGTTTAAATTTTATTGATAGACTGTTTATTTTGTTTGGTCCCACCAATAGTAAGGAGTCGTGCCACATATCCTGCGTTTCGGTGACATACTCTCATCTCCAGCTGGAGATCAACTAGGATATGGTCATCGGTGTGAGTAAGAGTGAGGATACACAAGAATATAAAGATACTTACACCCTCACCCGCACTCTTACCGACACTCTTGATAATATCGAAAGAAAACAGTATCGGAAAAAAGTTAGGAGATATGATGTATTAATGTCGGAATCAAGACGAGAGAAGATAGTAATATTTGACTTGGAAATTTTTACTTAGCTCTTTTATTCTATATATATATATATATATCTTGATTTTCATACTTTTACTTGCAAAATCGGATCAATGAATCATTGAGACAAGTAGCGGAATGCAAGAAAAAATGATAGATTTAAAAGAAATACTAGAAGGTTTCTGTCTAGAATGAAATTCTGGTGACTCACGTCGATCATTACGAAATTATGATTTATTGGAGTAGATCACAATTATAAATAATAACAATAAAAAGCTAATGATGGCAGTTTATCATTAATAGGATGCGTGTAAGCCTTTCATGTATATGCGCTGTCAAAAAGCGTTGCGATATATGTGGGTAACACGTCAATAGAATATTTCCTATATGAAAACATGAATTAATATCATCACGGCTCTTTTTTAAGGGTGTGAGTGTGAGCGAGTGTTGGTGTTGCACTCTTCTGGTATGCACACTCATACCTATATCCACATCCACACTCAATTCCACTCACACCCACAGCCACCTTCTCTAAAGCTTATCTGTACCATCTGTTTTTATTGTATTTAGATACAAACACCTAATTATGAGTGGCCACAAAAGGAAATTACAAGAATCTAAGCCTACCGGTCGGGCGATCCGCCAAGTTAGATATATTCAGCACTCCAGTTGCATCAAAGATAACCCACATTATTTCGTATTCGTCGACCAACTGGAAAACAATTACGAGTTATTCACACCGGTAACTGCACCCGATCGTGTCAAAAATGGGGATCTCATTGTTGCTCGCAATGAAGTCCCCTGTAATAATAAACAGAAGTATGATGTACTTGCTGAAAAAATACAAAAAACTGAGGCTAAGCAAGCTGTAAGTGACAGCATTAGTTTTCTTGGTACCAAGTATATTCTCCCTAAACTCAAAGAACGCCGCCCAAATGACAGTACAGTTCAGAATTTTGTGTATTGGTCCAACTGTACTCAACGTTTAGGTAAAATACGTGACCGAACAGATTATGAGAACAATTTACAAAATGACATTTACGAAATTGTAGACTCGTATGGCCTAGGGCGAGCTGTGTGGGACGCTCTCACTCAGCTTGTCACGGTTCGCAACCGATCCATTCACAGCAATACATATCTTCCCAGTGTGATCGGGGCACTACGAAAAAATGCTTGTCACGTGGAGCAACTACAAAATTCGTACGACTATAATTATGTGAATGCTGTACACGAGTTGTTGGACGCTCTTCAGAGAATAGTCCCTACTGAGGATGATAATGCTGCCGATAGGGAATTGGCTGAATTATATATAGGAGATAGCTGAATAATTCGAAATAAATTATGCTCGCTTGATGTCCAAAACTGCGCTATTGTAGAGAATGTCTCTGAAATTTTATTTTTTAGATATACTATTTGAGAAGCGCAAATGTCTGTGATTATTCAGCGGATACATTCACATTCCGACGATGAACGACCGTATAAACGTCCGCGTCAAGATCAGTCAGGAAAACCAAGCAATGCTACTGCTTCACTCATTATTTCGAGATCACGCAAAGACTCAGCCAAAGATATAGCACACCGTATAGAGCAGTCTAATTGTGTGGAACTTACATCAATTTTATTTGATGTTTATGCATACACGGTCATCATGCCTAATCTCCCACAGTTTTATTCGGGTTCAATGCCGACCAATGACTGGTACGATGACGTTTATTACTATGTCCAGCTCGACTTCAACGGAGAAAAACTCAACAAAATGCAAAATGAGCTCGTTCAATCAGTCCAGCAAGTAGCTACATCAGAATGTGGCGGTTTAACCAACCAACAATGGCGATGTCATGTTTGTCTCAATATTCGAGTTGGTAGACGTCATGACAGTGCAAAACTGAAGAAGATACATTCCTCAGAGGTTGATCGTGTCAAGAGACTCGCCCTGGATGTTCTGGATGGTAGACAGCAGGAAACTGTTCTAGCCCTTCTTGGGATTCTTGAGAAATGCGCAAAAAAGGAATAATGGAGCAAGCAAATACTTCGTGCGATGAGTTTTAAGAGTTTGTTATTTTTCGAAAGCTTTATCTATATTTATAAAGAAGAATGTCTGTCTGTTCGCTATTGATTCAGTCCCTGTAATAGCTACGATCTCAAAACTTTCCACGATGCTTTCTTAGGTCTCAGGGAAGACTGACGAGGGGGATTGGCATAGTTATCGGGAGGTGAGAAGGGGGGCGTAGGCGTGGATGTAAGTGGATGTGGATGTTGGTGTAGGTGTGGATGTGGGTGGGTGTGGTTGTTAGTATGGATGTGGGTGTGGGTGTAGTTGTTAGTATGGATGTGGGTGTGATTGGGGATTCAGCTTTTTTCACCGTCATTGACACCCTTTCAACAATAGCACTGTAGCTTCTTCTCAACACGCGACACATCCAAACGCGTCGATGTTAGCATTCAGTCACAAAAATCGAGATGATGTCATTTTCGATCTTCTAATGTTTTTGAGTCACTATTGATGATGCAGTCAATTTTGTATTAGAAAACTTCATCAACAACTCGAATATTCTACCCATAATGGATGTCGATTCAGTCTCTCATTCCCTATATTCATCATAGATACTTTTACAAATGTATAACATCTTCTAGTGAAAGCTCTTATGAAAGATATCTTAGTTCTCTTAAGGACCCCCCTCGGGGTCAAAAAACGTTTTTCTTCAAAAATACCGATTTTCAGATTCATTCATATTTAGGTAGCCCATTATCTACACTTTCGAATAGACTATCACTTATCGGTTCTATGATGGTTTTTGAGGGTTTTTTAGTGAGTTTTCTAAAAAACCTCCTCGAATTTTTTTCCGAAAACCTCAGTTATTGAAGCTATTTGAATTTTTCTCTATACCAAGTTTTTTAGAAAAAAAATTTCGATAATCAACGTAAGAACTTGTTTTGTGTTTTTTTAGAAAGTGTTTTTTATGTTTTATCTGTTAGTACTTCAAATTTTTCTCCACCATTTTGAATGGTAGAAAGCTCGGGAAGGTTTTAAAATGAAGCTAAAGCTCAGTTTGACAGCGTAGCAAAACCAGAATTTTTATTTTCAACTTAGTTCTATATAAAAAAATCAAGTTTTCTAGAAAGTTAACCTCAAGTTTTTCCAAAAACCTTTTCAAAATAAAAAAATTTATTTTTTTCAAAAAAAACGGCTTTGCTAGGCTCTAGCAATAAGTGTTCTGTACATTTTGACGCTATCCAAAGATCGATACCGTTAAAACTACGGGAAAAAGTTTTGAATTACGAGCACCTACTTTTTGACCCCTAATGTTAGAATAACTCCCGAAAAACTCAATATTTTCAGCTCAACTTTTTGCTGAAGACTATTGAAGGTCAGATGGATATTTAGTAGAAATTTCACTAAGATTGAGTGCTCTGGAAAAAAAATAGATTTTTGACCCGGGGGGGGGGGGGGCTTAAACCATATTATACATTCATCTAGGATGTTTTCATTGTTCTTAATTTTATCTTCAATGCTTACGATTTAACTATACTATGTCTATCAAAAATGTAACAATCAAAACTGCAACACTTGTAACAAACTACAATGTACTAAGATCTCGAGAAATTCACAAACTTAATTTGACAAACATGATCGTTTCAGATAACAGCCTAGAATTTTAGTAGATGAATCTATCATCACTATTCCGATGATGATGAATTCGAGATTATTGCAGCTCTGCAAGCTTACATAGATCACATACGCATATGGCATACTATCTCGTCTTTTCAAGATGATAATCAACTCATCCTTATTGTTTTACATCGATATAAAATTGTGTGAGTTATTATCATCACCAGCTGGCTCAAACGTGTAATGATCTTAACAAAAATTGAAAAATTTTCATCCTTCTTCATGCTGATCAATGGCAATTTCCAAACCGTTTGTGAAAGAATTATTAATCGTCGAAAATTTGCAATCTACAATATGGTTGGACAACACCATCTTTTGTCATTAAGAAAAAAATTGGTTTTAATACGACATTGTGTATACTCTTAGAAGTACGAGTACACCTTAAATATACTGAATTTATGTTAACATATAATATTATTTTGTTAATAAATCTCAATTTCATATCGAATGCTTTGCATCCCAATGAAAATCATAATTTAACTCGTATTCTTACAACCAGAGATCATCATTTCTCAAATTTTTAGAACCAGACTTGATCAGATCCGAGACTCATTTAACAAGTTTTAATCTCAGGGAATTTTTATTGTACATGAAAATCAGTTTATGGATATTTTTTAAAACAATTAAGATGAACTTTATGTCTGTTCATATTTGATTTTCACTTATGTTCATAATCTCAGATGCTTTTCTATTAATTCTGCAATAGATACTAAATTTCTTGTTGAAAAAAGAAACACTCAGTTATTTACAGAATTGTCTGTTTGATTGGTTGTTCTTCTGAATATAGCTAGACGACACTCAATAGCCCATTGAATGACGCAAATGAATCATAAGGTAGTTTAAAAAAATGAATTCTAAAACAATTGAGTTTCTATTGATTTTTATTAATGCTTTCAAAATGTTCTGCTAGGGTCCCTACAGCCTTACGATGGTGAGGGTGAGGGAGGAAACACAAACACATAATCAAGACCCTGATAGAACCTTTATAGATTCTTTATGTATAATTTTTGAATTATTCTGTAACTCATTTGCTTTTATCAAAATAGACTCAATCTGTGAAACAAATTTTGTTCTGTTGTATTGGGGTTTTCATTTGCTTCTGACAAACTCGTTTATCTGTGTTGATAAGAACGAATACAAGAGAAACAAGAGTTACCTCTCGCAAACACAGACAAATACAAAGAACAGAGATAAAGAATGTGCACATAAAAAATTTATTTCTATCTAACTCAGACAATTTTCATTGCCTTAATGAGGTTCTTCTAAACGTCTTATTGAACTTGGCCTCACTTTGTAAGGTATGTTAATATAACTTGATCACTATTGAGGGTTAGAGAGATACAATACTCACTCACACCTGCACCCTGATCTTCATCAATGACAAAGTTGCATATCTAAATTTTAAAACCATAATAAATAGAGATTGAGAGAACACGCGAATTATTTCTTTAATCAATAATAACATATTATTCTTTTTTTGACTGTCAAAAACACAGAATTTATTGGATAATTATATATAAATTAAACACATAACATTTGAGAACTCTATACTAGTTTTAGTTTTTTGTATTAAGATGGCTACTGCTGTTCTACCCGATGATGATTTTCACACAAATGCCGATGATAAGTCTCTGGAAATATTCTCACTGATTTGGCTCGATGCAAATGTAGACGTTAAAGACACTCGAGATACAGAAGTAAAATTACGGTCGATTATTAATCATATCAAGAAATTTCAAGATATAAAACAATGTCAACAATATATTGAACAAACATCACAAAAAGATCGATTAATACTTATTGTTAATGGTCGATTAGGACAAGAAATAGTACCCTACATTCATCAACTTCGACAAGTCATATCAATTTATGTTTATTGTATGGATAGGACGAGTAATCAACAATGGGCTTTCAAATTTACAAAAGTAAGACTATGCTAAAAGATTGTTATTTCATTGTATTATTTTTTCTACAGATAAAACCTGTTGTTGTTGATCTTGATGAACTTGTCACTCAAATTACAACACATCATAAAATTCAGAAAAAGGTAGAAGAACCATTATCAATCAATATTTTCACAACAAATGTTGGGGCAGGGAAATCAACAATAAGAGTTAATGGACAATTTGTTTTTTCTCAAATTCTTGTTGACTGTCTTCTACGATTGGAATCTAATGAGATTGATAAGAATGAACTTATTAATCTTTGTAAAAATGAATACGAAGGAAATTATATCGAACTAAACAATCTTCGTGAATTTGAAGAAGATTATTCCCCCAATAAAGTGGTATGGTGGTATACAAAAGAAACATTCTTTTATAAAACTCTTAATGCAGCTCTACGTGCACAAAATATTCATATGATTTTTTTATTTCGTGCATTTATTTATGATATCTATCGTCAATTGCAAGAATCTCAATCTAAACATCCTGTGCAAGTTTACCGAAGTCAACTAATGTCGAGCGATGAGTTAGATGGTCTTAAAAATAATATTGGTCAGTTCATTTCAATAAATTCAATGTTTTCTACTAGTAAAGAACGTACAACAGCTGTCTTCTATTTGGGTGAAATAACTACACAGATTGATTCGGAACGAGTATTATTTGAAATTGATGCTGATCCAAAGATGATTACTACAAAACCATTTGCTGATATTAGTGCACTTAGTTATTTTCCACATGAATCAGAAGTTCTCTTTATGATTGGTTCCATTTTTCGTCTTAATGATATTTATTGTAATGATGATCAAATATGGATCATTAAAATGACTTTATGTAATGATGATGAACATGATTTAAAACAAGTTCTTATGTATATGAAACAACAAATTGAAAGTGAAGAAACAAATCTTCGAACATTAGGAAAATTATTATGGAAAATGGGTAAACTTGATCTTGCTGAAAAGTATTTTAATCGTTTATTACAAGAACTTCCGTCAAGTGATCCTTTGCTTAGCAGTTTATATGAAGACCTTGGTGAATTGGCATCACAAACAGGTGACTATGATATAAGTGTTCAATGGCATCAAAAATCACTCGCAATCAAAACTAAAAATCAATTAACTGTTAATAAAACAAACAATTCCATCGGTAAGTTTATTGAAGGAAAATCTCTGATTTTCAAGCAAAGTGATCTACAAAAAAAATGAGTCTTTTATCGCCGAAGAAAATTTTTAAGAAATTCAAAAAGGTGAAACTGGTTGAGAAAAATAAATATTCCTTTAAAAAATGACGTTTTGCGTTTATCAGTTAGTTATTTTAGATGACAGAAAATTATTTAGAATCGAACTCAAATCGATACATTCAATATTGACTAACATTTATTTATGTTTCTAAATCATGACACTTATATGAATATTGCATCAGTTATCCAATTCGGATGCGAATATAGATGAAGTACTCAGTGATTACTATCGATTCGTAAATATATGAAAATAATCAAAGTGACACTTTCATGTAAATTTAGAAGAAAAAGAAAAGAAAACGTTTTCATTCAATATCATTTATAATTCAAGTTTTATAGCATAATATGTCTCACTGAATTTCTAATATAAATCTTGAAGGTGTGGGTGTGGATACTGTATTTACCTATCACCCACACCTTCAAAAATAAACAAACTCATTCAGATGAAATTAATCAAATTTTCTTTTCAAATATAAAAACAATTTTATTAAATAAATTTTAAACTAAATTAAATTAAAATCATTTTTATTTTATTACATTTTAAGATAATACTTTTTTTATTCGCATTTATTCATCAATTTTATTCAACTATAAATCAAATCTTTTTTCTTTTAGAACAATCAGTTCTTCTCAATCATATTAATATCGACACCAAATGGAAACAATATGGAATTACTATTGCTGGAGGAAATGGACGAGGCAATCAATTAAATCAACTCTCTCTTCCTCAGGGTATCTATGTTGATGATGATCATCAAACTATTTATGTTGCCGATTGTTCGAATCATCGTATTGTTAAATGGAAATATGAAGCAAAGAATGGTCAAGTTGTTGCAGGTGGAAAAGGAAATGGGGATCAAAGTAATCAATTGAATGGTCCAACAGATGTGATTGTTGATGAAAAGAATGATTCTCTCATCATTTGTGATCGAGACAACAGACAAGTGGTACAATGGCCTCGTCAAAATGGTAAAAATGGAGAAACAATCATTTCCGATATTCACTGTGATACTTTAACAATGGGTAAAAATGGAGATCTTTATGTCTCTGATTGGAAGAAGAATGAAGTGAGACGATGGAAACAAGGAGAGAGCGAAGGAACAATCGTAGCAGGTGGAAATGGATACGGAAATCATCTCAATCAACTCAATTGGCCTACTTATATCTTCGTTGATGAAAATCACTCAGTTTATGTATCGGATTCTGGAAACCATCGTGTGATGAAATGGATGGAAAGTGCAAAAGAAGGTATTGTTGTTGCTGGTGGAAAAGGGCATGGGAATAGTTTGACACAATTGTGTAATCCTCAAGGGGTGATTATTGACCATTTGGGTAGTGTTTATGTCGCTGACTGGAGCAATCATCGAGTAATGCGTTGGTGTGAAGGATCTTGCGAAGGTAGTATTGTTGTTGGTGGAAATGGAAAAGGAGAACAATCAAATCAGTTGAATCGTCCCACAGATTTATCATTCGACGTTCAAGGTAATCTCTATGTTGTCGATTCTAGCAATGATCGAATACAAAAATTTGAAATTGATTTGAATTATATTTGTTGAGATTGATGATGAAATGAATGATTAAAATTTTTTGTTTATTTTGATTGAAAACTAAATAAATGAGTGTGGGTGTGGATATGGATGAAGACAAATCTATCATATATACCCACACCCACCCTCAAGATAGTATGGTATTGTTATAATAACTAGCCTGTATATCTTTTTGGTCGATTGTTAATTGGTGTCATTGACAAACTTTTCTGATACACATCATTGTAAATATGATAATATTTATGATCGATTGGTAGTTGATTCACTTGTTTAGTGTCTGAAATATGTGACAATCCATATTTATTCATTAATTGATGTCTTTGATCGGAATTAATAAAACCACGTAATTCACTTAATTCAAAATATTTAGCAAAACCTTGTCTAATTTTTGGAAATGACTTATTGTTTAATAAATGTTCGTATTGTTTCATTACTAAATGAAATAGTAGATCATTTTTATTATCATCAATACTTTTATAAGAATCAATGTAGCCTTCTGCTTCTGCCCATTGATTGGGATATATACTTTTAAAACTAGACCAAGTTCGTTTTTTATTATGATGATCTAAATAAGGTATACAAATTGTTAACATATCTTTAGTTGCTACCATAAATTTGTCTAATTCAGTTTTGGATACACCATTTTTCATATAATTATCAAATAATTCCTTTTCTTTTTGTTGATTTTCCACTGCTTCTGCATGTTTAGTTTCTATTATATATCTAATACACATTACTTTACATAGTCGTTTAACTAATGCATCTGGAATAAGATGTTCTGATTCACGTATTTTCTGTTTAGAAAGACATTTTATTCCATAAGAATATCCATTGCCATGTACGCCAACTAATCCTATTATATGATCATTATTAAAATTTTCGTCAAATGGTAAATTTCTCAATTCCTGAACAGGGGATAGTTTTTTATTGCCAAAATCAACTTGCGATATATAATAACGATGATAACCATTTTCAATTATATTTCCAATCTGTTGATTAGTTCTAATTTGATTTGCAATTGCTTTTCGAATCTTATTCAAATCAGATGAACTGATATCATCGCCTTTTGTTTCCATAATTGCATGTATTAAATAACTATTATCAATATTATTCTTATCCCAATCATCTGGACAAATTAAATCAGGAAAAAATGTTCCGTCAACATTATTTATTTTAATTGATGTTTTTAATACATTTGCTATTGCATGAATACAAATCATATCCATTGATCCACCTTCTTCAACAATACTTGTAACTAAATTTGGATTTTTTGATAAATTTTCCTTGTGTTGTTTTTTATTTTCTTGAAATTTTTTCCATAATAAATTATCTTTATGATGTTGATGATATTTTTGTGCAGTTTTACCATTTTTTCTTAATAATTGATTAGCACGTTGATTTAAAATTGGTTCAACTAATTTTGTTCTAATATCAGCATCAATTTTAGTTTCTAATAATGCAGTCCATTGTTCAGTAAATTTATTCAAATCATTTTTATTAGAGACATCCACATCGACACCATCGGTTACTCTGATTAGCACAGAAAAAGTCCGATACGGAATTGGAGAACGACACACTTTCATTGCCTCTTAGCAGTTTGTGTTTTTAGCTTCTAAGAATAATGAGTTTTCCCACTCCTCTTCCCTTTATGGATTTTTCCCTCTTGTCTATTATTTTGTTTGCTTAGAATTTTCTCTCCTCTTCCCGTTATAGAATTCTTTTTTCTTTTTGTAGGGTAAGTTCTCACTCTCTCGTCTTTTTAAAGACGCCGCAGTTGTTTTTCTCTTTACACAATTCTACTACATTAGATTGCAGCAGTAAAAGAAGAAAACAATTGTTCTCGCTTCATCGAAGAAAGATCAACAATCGCTTCCATTTTTTCACATCTACTATATAAAAAAAGCAGCTCTACACATAAGAAAAATAGTTTTTTTTATCACACATTTAAGATAGAATCTGGGAGACAGAGTGAAGAGTTAGGTGACCGTTCTTGATAAAATTAAGTTCCTCAATAGTCGAAATCTCTAGAAACGAGATATGAATGCAAAGAAACTTGTTTCCCATATTAATGCTCAGTGCTCAATCTTAGTAAACCGTATCAGAGGCACAGCAGACTTTTGACGAGTCAACATCTGTAGTAAAATACTTTTAAAGAGTCATTGCACAGGAACCATGATCCACCCTATTCAATGGGAAATGTTAGGTTTCCAAACTCTATACTGTTTTGAGGAGCCCATTATTTGAGACCTAAAATCACACATTTAAACCTTCAAACATGCCCATACTAATCAGAGAATCGTTCGAAGTGATTCACCGCTTAATTTCTGATATTCTCAGCATATCGAAGGCATCTCTATACTTGCTTAACCCCAAAAAGATTTGGGCCCATGGATTCTTGAGGGTAGGTGTGTATGCGGCGCGATTGAAGAAGAGACCATCACCAGATACCTTCACCCACACCAACACGCACACCCATATCCAGAAAACAACCAATTAAAATGCCAGCAGATGGCTTCTTTGCATTTTGCTTGTTCGAGTTCTGTTAATAAATGCTTTTTGTTTGTCTTCCTTTCTTTCTTTTTTATATTTCACAACCGCGTTCTCAATAGTAACTATGTGGCGAGGTTGCCTTTTTACATCAACAAAATAATACAAACATTGTTAGTCGCAGAAAAATCGAGAAAAAAACAAGTTGCTGCCTATACAAACCGATACTGTAATCTCTGTTGTCATTCAAATCACCACACTCATTAACGAGTTCATATTTATCGCCAAGTTACAATTTAAATCAATAAGGCCGCAAAAAATCTTGAGGGTGAGGATGTCAGTGTGGGTGGGTGTATGGAATAAATGAAATGCATACACCCACACACTGTTTTGTGGTTGTTCATCTCACCCTCATCTACTCTTATACCCGCAATCTCAGCGCACCGTCATCCTCGCCGCCTACAGAAAAAGTTTGTGTGGACAATCTGCATTTATAAGACTTCAGGGATTGTATTTTTTTCGACATTTTTTCTTCTCTTTTCTATACATAATGAATTTTTCATTTACCTTTTTTTGCGCACAGTGTGCAGGTGAGTTTTATTCCGAGTAAAGATTAAGCAGTGACGTCTGACTGAATTAGCTTTGTTCGCTTGTATATTCGTTGGAGTGATGCCATTGTTTAAACCTAATCATTGACATTGTGAGGACATGCAGAAAACATGTGCACGACGTCTCTCTTGATGAATTTGGTATACTTTTATACCGCGTGTGCCCCTTATACTTATTTAGACATATTGTAGTATATATGTTTCATCATTTAATATTCTCCGGAAATTAAATTCCTTCTGGACCAAGGCAGTAGTGTCAAACTCGAAAGTTAAATTCAACGATTCAATTATCCTTTGTGAGTCATCCTCATTATTATTTATGCCACCAATCTCATATAGAGTCGAGTCCTTTCACTCTTCTCTTCTCCCTCATCTTCGATATCGAATAGTTGAAGAGTTGAATTCAACTTTCGAGTTCGACGCATATGCTTTTTCTCGAGATACTAAGCGTGAAGACTCATACAAATACACAGACAATTCCGTGAGTTCCATGGATTATGTGGTTTGTATACATTCTTCTTTTTTTCAGTGATTTTTAGTTGAGAATTCACAGGATTTGACTAGATTTCTTCCCTTGGGACTAGAGTAGTCGACAAGGGAACCATGAAAGTCAAAAGAATACATTAGGAAGAAATTGGCCGACCAAAGGAGAAAAAAAGGAATTAATGATAACGATTTTAAATGTATATAATAATACTTTAATGTTTGACCAGTACTAATTCTATTTTAGATAAATATAAACAAAGAATCCTTAAGAATGACCACTAAATACGAGTATATGAACGAAGCGTCTACCGACCCAGAATTGATTTGCACTATTTGTCATTCACCTTTGGAAGATCCATGTTGTACTCCATGTGGTGAAACGTTTTGTCGTGAATGTATTACGAAGTGGATTCAGACACCAAATGTTTCTTGTCCTATTTGTCGAAAGGATCTGTCTATCGACGTTCTTACGCAACCTTCACGTAATGTTCGCAATATGCTTGATCGAATTCCAGTCAAATGCATAGTTTGTGGACAAGATGACTTATGGCGAGGAAATTTTGATGATCACATTCAGAAAGTGTGTCCAAAGACAGTTGTATCCTGTTCAGCAGCAGATGTTAATTGTACATGGACAGGACAGCGTGATCAGCTCAATCAACACTTACTTGTTTGTCAGTTTGCATCAATTGACAAAGTTAAGCCTGCTATCACCGAGTTAATTACAGAATATCAACAACTGAAAGATCAGGTAACTCGGCAGATCCCTCAAATAAACGAACAACAGAACGAAATTAAACGACTTAAAGAACAACTTATCCAAAAAGACACTCAATTAGGTAAATGAATATCGATTCATGCTTTACGAGTATATATACTTAAAAGACGACAGCAGCCTTTATAATGACCAGAATGATGTGTATAAAGTTGAACATTATCTACTATATACATCAGTAGTATTGCAAGCATTAGTATGTGATCGAGAGTTATCAGAACACAAACCCATTCACTCTAAAAGAAGCGTTTTTTCTCGGAAATCGCAAATCGTTATACAAACCGCTTGAAAATTCGCGAATTCCGGTGTACTATTGAGAGTAAAGTCGTGAAGATATCTGATGAGGCGATATTTGAGGATATTGATAAGGGCAATGAGTTTAACGTAATCTATATAATAATGTTAAGTGCCACGGCTGGTCCCTGTCCCATTGGTCAGTTTGCTGACCAATTAGATTTCGAGGTTAGTGGTGAAAGGTCAACTACCTCTATAAGAAAGCGAGTCTCAGCACGCTTATATAGGATTACCCAAATGTTCTCAAGAGGTAGTATAAAGAAGTATCCCTAGGTCCTCAAGATCTATGATACACAGATTCCCATAGGTTCTTAAAGTGAGGTTATAAGGCTATAAAGCTGGAAGCGACATGCTCTATAAGAAATTGTGCGATATAAGACTATGAGGCCGTAGAACTATCTATGAACATAATATCAAGAGTCGGCATAGTCTTATCGGATGACAGGTCAAAGTTTTGAGGTCATACGTTAAATGAGATGAGAGCAGCCGTACAGTATGCACGGGTTGTTGCTAGTACGCTTATATGTTTCTGCTGGATGCTTAAAACAAAGCGTGAATAGATTTCAGATTTTTGACGTTCTTAACCATTATGGTGATAATAATTTTTGTTTTCCTAATGATTGCGGAAGAGTTCTACTCCAAGGAGAACAGAAAGCAAGAAGTAAAAGGAAGGTGAAAAGCAGTAGCCGCTTAAGATCTAGCACATTCTCAGATGGATCACATTGTCTAGATATGAGTAAGGAGAATTATCAAAAAACGATAAATTTTTTAGATAATTTTGATAGACCTTTACTGCTTTATTTTTGCATTGACTTGACAGATTCGATTTTTAAGCAAGTTTACAAAATACTAGGTTAGTCATCCGATTTTATTTTCTAATTGTTTCGAAATTCTATGTTTACGATCTATAATTGCATGAGCTAACATATATCCAGTTGAGCTAGTTTTTATGATCACTACATTTATAATAAGATGCAAGCTTTCGATAAATTTTCGGTTTTTATTTTCTTTAAAAATGAGTGAAACAATTTATCTATTCCGGCACGCAACAACTGTTTCCTTTGATTTAGAAAACCAAAAACGCATCGCCATAGAATCTGTTACACACAAACTCGATAGTAATTATTCATTAAGCATGATATTCTTTTAGATGAAAATCAAACGCTACATATTTTTTTATTATGGGATACTTTTGAATATATCTTTTGTCGTAATAAATCCTTTACTATGCGAGTTCTACTGAGCTAAGAGAATACAACGCTTGTTTCATCCGGCATGAAAGAGATGGATGCAACGATGGTGGTCGCATTTGTCCAATATGCTATAACTATTCATACGTCTTATAATCGGAATTTATTTACTGAACTTATATTTCCTAAAGCTTGAAAACAAAAATTATTGAGAAAACTCTGGTTATTGTCGTTCCAGCTCTTTACATGCCATACAGTTTCCAACTATCTCATTTCTTTACAAAGATTGATCAAAACTTAATACAATTGATGAACAGCATTTTGATCCTCATTGTTCTCTCTGCATGGTATCGTTAACTAAGCAAGCTGTCAACAAACTTTGCTTCACAAGTGACTCTAATAGTTTACTAGAGCTCTTGGTAAATAATTGTTTACAAATAATCGCTGTTAGACTATTCACTTGCTCCAAAATATCTGCTTTCGAGTGAGCAAAAGAGGTGAACATGATTTTTATCGGAAATATTCATTTGTCATATGATGTCCAATGTGTTAACCAACTGGCGACCTTTGCTTCCAATTGAGCAACTAAAGAGGAGAACAGGATTCTCGT
>CAJNOI010000125.1:276531-290155 GCA_905250115.1 Adineta steineri
ACCTTTGCTTCCAATTGAGCAACTAAAGAGGAGAACAGGATTCTCGTGGGAAATATTCATTTGTTATGTGATGTTCAATGAGTTAACCAACGGGCAACCTTTGCTTCCAAGTGAACAAAAGAGGTAAACAGGGTTCTCGTGGGAGATATTCATTTGGTATAGGATGTTCGATTAGCTGTCTATCCTGCAATCTTTGCTTCCAAGTGAGCAACGAAGATAAATAGAGTCCTTATGGAAAACAAGCATTTGGTATGTGATATTCGATTAGCTGAATAACTTGCAACATTTGCTTCTAAGTGAGCAAAAGAGGTGAACAAGATTCTAATGCAAAATATTCATTTGGTATATGATCTAAAATAAACTGTTCCATTCACAACGTTTACTTTGGAATGAGCGAAAAAGGTGAACAGGAACTTCCTGGGAATTATTCATTTGTGCTGTGAGCTTCAATTGATGTAGAAGATATTAAAACCAGTTTTCGAACTTTGCAATGAACACGAGTAAGTTTATATTAAAGTGAATGGTTTCTTGCCGTATTATTTTCTATAAGACTATCGCATGAAAAACCATGCTTTACACTTAGTAAAATATATGAATAAATACAGTATTACACGTATTCACTTTTCATATGGATCCGGACTGCCTCTTCCTCATAAAAATGACACGAAAAAGTGTAATAAATAAGGGAACCAAGCAATCCTAGTTTATATTCGTTATTTTTATAGTCATCAAGTAGTCAGATAACTTCTGTCTTATATTCTACGACAGCAGAATAGGTGATCATAGAAATAATAACAAATATCCATGTACTGCATGGATCTCAATCAGTTGAGTAAAGTGCAATTCTATTCTCTAACCGATCAAGGAATACCGACATCACACTGGCACTTGCACTGTAGACGATAATATTTCTATTTGATCTACAACGAGTCGGTTAAACCAGAAGCATTACGTCCAAGTGGCTCTAAATAGATGAACAGAATTCTGCTGGAAAATATTGATTTACCACGTAATATTCGATAAGTTGACTGACTGGCAACCCTTACTTCCAAGTGAGCAAAAGAGATGAACAGAATCCTAGTGGAAAATATTCATTTGGTATGTGATATCCGAAGAGCTGACTAACTAGCAATCTTTGCTTCAAAGTGAGCAAAAGAGGTGAGCAGAATCCTGCTGGAAAATATTCATTTGGTATGTGATATTCGATTACCTGACTAACTTGCAACCTTTGTTTCCAAGTGAGCAAAAGAGGTGAGCAGAATCCTGATGGAAAATATTCATTTGGTATGTGATGTTGGAAGAGCAGATTACCTGGCAAACTTTGCTTCCAAGTGAGCCAAAGAGGCGAACGAGATCCTCGTGGGAAATATTCATTCGGTATGTGATGCCCGAAGGGCTGATTCACTGGCAAACTTTGCTTTCAAGAAAACCAAAGTAGCAAATGAAGTAGTCATGAAAAATATTCATTTAGCATGTGATGTTCGATGAGGTGAACAACTGGCAATCTTTGCTTTCAAGTGAGTAGAAGAGGTGAACAGGATACTCGTGGGAAATATTCATTTGGTATGCGATTTCGGAACAGCTAATTAAGTCGCAGTCTTTGCTTTTAAGTGAGCAACGAAGGTGAGCAGAATCCTGATGGGAAACATTCATTTGGTAGGTGATGTTTAACGAGCTTATTCACTGAAAATGTTCGCTTTGAAAACAGTAAAAGTGATGAACAGAGCTTTCGTAAGAAATATTTTTTTGATATATAGTGTTCGATCAGCTGACTAATCTGTAATCTTTGCTTCGAAATGAACAAAAGAGGTGAATAGAACATTTTTGAGAGATGTTCATTTGCACATGATGTTCGATTTGTTGACTAACTTGCAAGCTTTGCTTCCAAGGCAGAAAAAGAGGTAAACATAATCCTGGTGAAAATATTCATTTCGTATGTGACGTTCGATGAACACACGAATTCGTAAGTTTTGTGTCAAAATAAACAAAAAAAATTACCAGTACTGTCGTGGAAGATATTCACTATACATATAATCTCCGTCGCATATGAGTTATATCGGTTTTGTCTGGCTTCATTAAAAATAACTAGACAAAGATTTTTATGTTGGTGTGAACACAACAAAGACTTACAATGACTTATATTGTTTTCATTAAAAACCAATCTGCTAGGCCCAACGCTTGCTTTTCAGCAAGCAATATTTGCCGATAATCACTAATCAAAGAAATAAATAAATGTAGTCTTAAAAGAAATAAATAAATGTAGTCTTAAAAGAAATAAATAAATGTAGTCTTAAAAGAAATAAATGCAAACTTTATTTTGGCGACTCGTTACAAAGCTTTAGTATCATATGTCTTTGGAAGGTGTTGTGCAGGAAAAGGACACGCAGGGTAGGTAGGTGAGGATGAGCTAAACAAGTTTAATTCCAAACTACTTGAGACGCGCTTTGTCTCTGTTTAAAGGTCTCATCAGGCAGATTTTGGAATTAGTGTTATCGGCATAAAATATTCGTATCTCAAATTCAAAACAAAGTTATCGAAGTTCAAAGTTAGGATGAGTGTGTGAGTTTCAAATAGAAAACAGGGTGTGAGTGGGTGGATGGGAGTGTGACGCGTGACAATATCACCCACAATGTATTTATTAAAAGTTTTATTTTATTAGTCTTATTATGATTGTATTTATTGATGAAATATTTTATTTCTTAAGTCTTTATAGAAATAATTTGTTTCTTTCTCTGGGGATGTAGATGTCAATGATATACAAATAAATGATATTTAGATTGCTCTATCTTATTACTAAAATCATTTAGATCAATAACTTACTAAAATCAGATTGTTGAAATAGAACGAATTGAGAAAATTGTAATAATCAGCTATTGTATATGTACCACAATACGTATTATTTTCAGTGAATAATTGGTTTGTTAATTGTGTAAAGGTATGTAACTCTTCAATGATCTGTCTTTTCTTACAACTAAAAAAACAATTTAAAGTAAAATATTCAAGAAAAAGAAATCTTATAAAAAAGCAACTCAGTATGATATGAGATACGAACAATTTCAACTAATCTCGAATTCTCGAGAGTACAGATGGACGATGAGAATGATATTCTCATTCACAATATAAAAATTCTTGGGTAGCATCGAAGATTATAAATTGTTTTATTTCTCATATATCTTTTGAATATATAGAACTATATGTTTGAATTTGAGTATAAGTTAAATGGAGCACTAACACATTCACTCATTCATAAAATTACTAATAGAAATTATCTAAATTAATATATAGACATCGATTTTAAATTAATAATATCTTTTTTATCGATGAACTTCATCATTTTCGTCTGTCAGTATTAATAAAACTTAAAAAAATATTTGTTTCATAAAACTAAACATTTCAGACCATCAAAAAATTCTATATTCATTAGAAAATTTATTTGGTAAATAAACACAAGGATTGAACAAAAAATGATAAGAAATCTACATGTAACAAACCTATACCGTTATTGAATTAAGCAAAACAAAACATTATACGTACGTCAAAAAAATAAATTTGTAGAAAATAACATAAATCATTACCAAATATGCATTTGACAAAATATTTTTCATTGATTCATATTAACGAATTACCTGAATAATATCGAAGGTAAAAACGTGGACGGTAATGTGGTGAAAGCATTTAGATCGAAAATAAATATATTAAAAGCAATCAGGCCAAAAATAAGAACATCAAAAAAGGAAAGAATCGAAAAATAAAAACGTCGAAAAGTCAAGATATTGCTAATCAGATTGTCGAAAGTATACCTGTCACAAAGCAAACGTTTCTATAATATAGAATTACATAATTTTCATATTGATATAGACTAATTCGAAAAAAAAAATATCTTGAGTGTTAATGTGAAATGATAACATCACTCACTTCCAAACCACATTCACACTTCTTATTACATTTCTATTACCTGAATATAATATATAAAATTCAATTCGAGATGATGAAAGAAATATTTATTATAATTACAACAAGAAATAAACGAACTAATATAATAATATTAACCCTTTAGAGTAACACTCTTTTCAAAACATTCAAATAAAATAATATCACTAGATACATGATTGGAATTTAATTCTATTGTGTTAATTAACATCTAAAATTATTGATGAAAACTCTTATTTGTTAGATTTGTCATAGTTATAAAGTTCATAATGTATTGTAATAAATCAAAGATGATGGAACTGTTTTAACTCATTGATAATAAAATCAATAGGAATTA
Source organism: Adineta steineri (assembly GCA_905250115.1). Lineage (NCBI taxonomy): Eukaryota > Metazoa > Rotifera > Eurotatoria > Adinetida > Adinetidae > Adineta > Adineta steineri. The sequence continues at coordinate 280,799 of CAJNOI010000125.1, forward strand.
ATTCTTTTTTTAAATTCGAACAATTACTGAAACTATCAGCCAAAACAAAATCCAAGAGAAATATTTATTAAATAATAATGTAATAAATAGTCAAAAACTAATTCTTATATGAACTATGCATATTATAGATGAAAGTTATATATATGGATTTCTTTTACTAATTTTTATAAGAAAATGTTGCTCTGGCAGACTAGTGTTACCACCAATCCGCACGTTTTCGTCATCGCAACATGTTTTAATCATATTAAGATTATTTACCTCTTGGTAAGTTTGTAATAAGCAATGTAACTCGAAAGTCTGTAGTGCACGACATCTACTATGTCCTTACACATTTTACTTTTTTTTGTGTTCTATCAGTAAAATATTTAAAAAGACAAAATAGATATCGTGCATCACCTACTATCAAGAAAAGTTGCTTATTACAATTTACTAAGAGGTAAATGATCTTAACTGATCAAATATATATGTTGCAATGACGAAAATATGCAGATTAATGATAACATTAATTTGCCAGAGCAACATTTTTTTTTAAACAAAGACTAAAACTATAATATGATTGTCTGTATATCTATTTTGATTCATCACAAACATCATGGAATCTATATTATAGCATAATATTAATTAAATGCAAAGTAAAGAGTTTAATTACTGGAAAAATTAATTTGTAAGAAAATAAAACTTATATAGATGACTATTAATTCTTAGCTGTTTCAGTAGGATCAACTTGTAATATCTGTTTTTATCAATTTTAAAATCACTAAGACAACGCTATATTGTCCCAATATGAAAGTGTAGCTGAATGATGATTAAATCCATTTTCTATGTGTAATATTCATTGAAAGATAATATTATAATAATTATCAATTATAGAAGAATTCAAATCAATTATGTTGTATTTTTTAATTTTACTCGAAAACATAAGAATAACTTGAATAGTCTAGAATATATATGTGAATGCTTATTGGAATTATTTATCTATTTTTATGGTCTATTCTAATTGATGTAGATCTTTACTAAAGTAAATATTTTTCTTATTTAAGTTATTCATACTTAACAATTAATGCAATCAGTGAAATCAAACAAGAAGATGTATTAGGCTTACATATGAATATTCTACAGCTTTGATAAAAAAAAGTACAGTAAATAATTTTCTTGTTATTTACGATCTATATTTGTTTCAGTTGAAATTCAACTTCATTTTTAAACTGATCGAGAACGTGTTTCTTGAATTAAATTATTTTTATCGAAATTAAAAATTTTCTTTTTTTTGAAGTAACATAAAAAAAAGTAATGAAACATCAGGTATGTCATTTATCTTAAGTTCACATGAAGAAAATACAAGAAGTAGCTCATATTTTATTTATTTCGAGTGTCGGTTTGGGTGGAGGATGTGCGTGTAGTTGTTGGCAGTATAAATATAATACAGTTCTCTTGAATGATCATCTGGAAAGTCTTTTATTTCAATTTAAACAAAAAAGTCGAAAGTTCATCTTCTTCAACGAGATAACTACAATTATCCGCGACTACATTTAAATGTCTCCACGCAATTGTTCTCATCGTTAAATTGAGGTCTTTGGCATGTTCTCCGATTTCGTCACCATTTTACGACTATCGGACAAATGCAGCAGCTCTAAAATATGAAAGTATGAATATATTTTGATAAATATGACTTTACCAGTAGAATAGCGATACAAACGCCAACAACAATCACGAAAATAACTACAGCAACAAGAGCACAAACGGCTGCAACACCGACTAATCCAAGAAAAATTAATACCATGTATTCGAACTAAAAGATTGATCAAATAAAATTTATTAATTGATATATATATCAAAACAAAGTGACGATTTTCTAGCGTCAAGTCGAAAAAAAATAAGTGCTATACAATAGATTTTTCGTTTCTAACTATACTACATGTACAAGACTAAATGTGTATAGAGAAAAAAGTGAAAATAGAACAAGATGTAAGACACTTTTTCTTTCTTGATGACCTATTTAAATCTCTATTATAAATGACTCATCATCATCATCATTATCGACAACGGTGATATGTTATATCTCCAAACCGTACGCGAAGAAATACAGAATAATACGAAAGCCATAGAAAAACTTCGTGTGTCAATAAATGATCGTATTTCTGTGTGTCCAATAGCAATACTTGCGGGAAATATGATAACAACAAAACAGAGGCGCCCCGATGACTACAAACCAAGAGATCATACAATTTATCCAATAAAAATAAGTCATGTTCTGCAGAATATAAGAAGATGGACGTAAGTCAGAGTGTAGAGAATACTCACATCCTCAATATTAGCTGAAAATAAAATCATCAATAGAGTTTTATTTTAATTTTCTTACAACATTTTAATAAAATATCGATATGAATATAATATATTAAAAACATTTTCAGAATGTTTCTTGTTTTAGTTATTGATCAAGATAATATGTAGAATTCGAAAATATTATAAAATTGTATTTCTTCATATTTGTGCAGTAAAATTATTGCTCTTTTTTTTGTTAAAAATACTTTTACCTGAAATATATTATCAACTACTTATACTGAGTATATGCAGAAATGTTTTTTTTATAATTCTAGCAGCTTTAATATATTCTCTATTATATATATATTTGATATTATATGTAAGAACAAAAAGAGATAGATTATTCATAAAGAACATTTTATGTTGGCCAGATTTCAAAATTTTAGACATCAACTCTATCTTTACTATTCTTAAATTACTGTATGTTATTTCATGTTCGATGCTATAACCAAAATTTATAAAACCGAGAAGTATCACTCATTAACTTCTTTTCTTGGATGTCCTATGTAAATAACCCCAGATATGTTATTATTATAGTAATCTATCAGTAACACCTTTAACAAAAATGTTTGGTGCTGTACCAAGTAACCTTGATAAACCACCAATTGTTGCTGAATATACAACAGCTAGAAGAAAATCTATGAAAACAAAATTTCATACATTTGATTTATTCAAGTTCTAAAAATACCTTTCTTTATATTGTTATATTTTTTATCTTCGGATGTTGTCATTATAAGACGATCTGATTTTTTCTATGGTAATTGAAAACGTTGCTTTAATGTTACACGATTTTTTGGTTCTCTAAATAATTGAAATAAAAAGTTAAGAATTTTATTTTAGTTTATTTCATATACGGCTCTTCTATATCTAATGGATTTAAAACAACTCCTTTTACGACATGTCCATTGGATGATTCAATTTCAGTTAGATCAAATGTTTTTATAAAAAGTTTGGAAATTTTTTCCGGTTTTTTCCCTTCAAAATCATTTATTTACCATTTACTACAGCTGTAGCTTCTTTAGCACCATTTTTCTTTTCATGATATCCTTTAGTATGACTTTCAAGTTCATTAGTTATTGCTAATGCAACCCGTAACATAATTGATGTTGCTGCTGAATTACTAATCCACATTAAACACTAATAAATACCATTTTGTTGAAGTTTCAACAAGGCTTAAAACAAATAATGCAATTCGTCGATGAAGATTAACAGATTCAACAGCAAAAGCTAGTGTCATACTTCCAAAGAAAAGTGTTAACTATTATATATTTAAAACAATGTGATGCAACAGTTTCAGCAGGTAAAATATCAGCCTAAACTTATATATATATCTTAATAAAATATCATGAAAGAAAATATATTTTCTTCGACCATTGAAAAAAGAGCTAATGGTATTGCTTCGAAAACCCAATAGATAGTTAAAATAGACACAATATAACCACATCGTGCTTGCTAAATGTAAAATTATTAGAGAAGAAAACAAAACTATTTAACATACAGATGATTTACGAACAAGTGGTATTGGAAGAAGAACCAATGGTGTTAACAGAACAATTAATAAATGCCACCGTGGTTTACACCAATTTATTATGCGGATCATTATTATAAATTTGGTTAGGAATAGATTTTTCAAACACTTGTTTTATATGAAAGAGTAATAATGGAAGAGGAAAAAAGAATCTTACTACTGATTAAAAATATGTGATTTCATTCCTATACGATATTTAACCAAATCTACTCTAATCAATTTACGTCGAATATAACCTTCAGACCATGATATAATTACAAATCTGAAAATAATCGTGAGATTATCACGTACATCAGGCACGTGAAAAATAAATAAAAATTCCCTGTTACATTTCTTACATGATTATAGCAATGAGCAGTTCATAACATTCACAATATGGAATAACTGAAACAATGAATAAGGAAAGTTGTTTCACTTCACCCTCAAGTCATACATATCAAGAAGAAATGAAAATAATTTCTATATAGACATATACATATACCTGAACAGGCATTCCTCTCGAGTTATTCTAAACTTTAAATAATAAATGAAAACAAATAATTACACATAAATCGATTATTTTCATGACAATTTTGCATAATTTTCTTTGTATGGATTGTTGTGATGTATTTCAATGAAGGCAATGTGTTTGTAAAAGAAACGTATTCCTTTCTGACTTCATATGATTGACACATTTCTGCTTGAGTTCACACAATTTCTCTTTGATAGGAGAATAGGATACGGCCGGCAAAACGTTTCATTCGTATCATTAAATCATACGTATTTTTTGATATTTTTCATTCATCTTTCCCTTTTGATTCTAATAAAAAAGTCAAAAGAAATAAACCATTCTCTTTATTTTTGTTATCTAAATGGTACAAACCAAATGAACAGAATTAAATCAAGTGTCAGACACAAATCTAAAGTCATTATTTTTCTATTATTCTTTCTAAACAATAACATCTCATTAATTTAGTTAAAAATATCTAATACGTTTAAGAAATTCGTTATCTTAAAAATTCATGATTTATAATTGTATTTCTTTAACATGAATGATATTATAAATTTTAGTTTTTGTTGAATAAATATATTCCTAACTCGATATTATAATGTAAGTTGAAAGAATTATTTACCTATAATATTGATTTGTAAATAAAATCATATTATTATTCTTTTCGGTTGAAGAAAGTTAGTTGATATTTATTTTCCATACTCTTTATTTATTTATTTATTTAAAAACAAGTTAGCTTTCGTAATACATTGCATTTCTTCATCAAACATGTTTCTACTGTACATAATATTCGACGCATTTACATGTACATTTGATAAAGAAATAGTGTCTTTGTTCTTCTTTTGTTGAACATTAAATAGTGATACAAGACAGATCTATAACTCGACTTAGTCAGTCTTAATCAAATGTATATATAAATGCGTAGAATATTATGTACAGTCGAAAAATATTTGATAAATAAAGGAAGAGTATGGAAAATATCATCGGTATTATGTTGCTAGAACTGGATTCATGATTTTGACTTGTTATACCTCTTTAATTTTATTATTGATTTATTTACAGTTAATAAAACTCTAATTTAAAGCTTTATGGTTGTGTAGAGATTAAAAGCAATCGACAATTTATTTTCTCTTTTTTTTGTCTATAAATGCTTTAGAAGTAGATTTAAACGACTTTTTACATATAATATTCTCAGTTTTTTTAGGCTCTATCAAACATTAAATTTACTATTTTTGAACCTTTAATGATATCATATTACTCCTACGCGACAGGTAGGAAGAAAATATCAATTAGATTTACCTCTATGAAAAAATATCTGAAATCTTTGCCTTTTACATAGTGTTGCCCACGTTTATTTACAATATGAAAGAAATAGATAGAATAGGTGATAGAGGTAAAATCAATGAAGCAAAGAATATTAATCAACCATTCGTAATAGCAATACATATAGACCCACAATACGCGCTTCACCTGTCATAATAATTTATATATGAAAAGAATATGAGCGATAAAGAGCCACTATTAAAACAATATAACACATTACATAGTAACAATGATAGCGGTAATCAAAATAAAAGGTATGATTTATAAAAAAATATAATATTGATAAATACATAACGAATTTATCATTATTTATAGTTTTTCTGATTGGCGTCAATATTTCAATCAGCAAAAGACTGATACTAGGGATAAAAAGTCAAATGGTGAGATCAAACATACTACTAAAGATATCCCAGTCAGCCTTTTTCAATTGGTAAGTATATTCAAACATGAAATATCATATGAGAAAGTAATAAAAATACTAATTTCTTTTTAATATATGTATATATATGTCCCAAGAAAAATTTAATTTTTTTTTTGTTTTTTTGGTCGGGCAAATTAGTGACAATTGATAAGAAAAATACCGTATCAATTGATCAAGAGAAACTTATTTTAAAATATTTTATTGAGTGGAAACGATAAAACTTACTCAATGAGATAAAAATAATCATTCTACTCACCTCACTCATGAAAAAAAAAACTTTATGATCTTCTTTAAAATAAATGTCGTTATATTTTGTTTTATACATCTGTCGTACTCTACATCTTCCAAAAGCTATATTCAATTTTTATCGAATAAAATCATTTTAAAATTAAGTTTAATTTTGCCTGACACATATATATGAATTATTTCTTTTCATTTAATAATAGTTTCGATTTGCTGAACGTATTGATATTCTTCTTTTAATTCTTGGTCTGTGCTTCATGTTAGGGCATGTAGTTGGTGCTGTCTCGAATGTACTTCTTTTTGGTCGAATCACGGGATTATTTGCCACTACATCATTTGCTGTTGATTGTGATAATCAATATCAAAATTTAGAATCTGGAATTATCAATAATACTATATGTCCTTTTGGTATTGAACTTAATCCATTAAATTATGATCGATTACATAAGTAATTTATTGAAAAATATTCTTATTTTGAATCTTTTGAAACTTTTCATTTGTAGGCTATGCCATTATGATAATAAAATTATTTCATCCACATTAGCTCCATTAATACCTTTATTTCATGAAAATATGATGCATCTAGTTTATTGCTTTTTCGGTAAGTCTGTTGAACAGGATGATTTCAATTAAAAAAAAATAAACGATTTATTGTTTCTCTATATCAATGTAGGTTTCAGTATTCTTACATATGTAAGTGCTTCTCTTGAATATTTCTGTTGGACAGTTGCTACGAAACGGCAGACATCCCGTATGAGTGCTTTACTATTACGATCACTTATTCAACGAGTGAGTAAAAATATTTTTTTACACTCATAAAATACTTTATAATTTGTGAACATATGTCAGTATTGAATAGTATCAAATTTGTACTAGATGACTTAAATTCAGTGGAGATCTGCATTGTAAATGTTTTATTTCTTCGAAGACGGTTATATATTGAAAAGTAACTAAAATACAGTTTATTCTATTTATTTCACTTGTTCCGTGTCAAACATAAAACAAAATAAGTAGATCATTTGAATGTCGATTTCTAATTTTCTGTTTTCAAAATATTTCTCTAATCAACAAACTGATAATTCTAAAAACATCGTTAATATATCAATTAAATTATGATGTAAGATAAAATAATGTATTATTTCTCTTTCATTCTTTAGAACATGACTTACTTGGATACAAATCAAACTACTCAATACAATACGACGCTTTTTACGTAAGTAAATATAATAACTTTATAACAAACAATTCTATATGATCGATTTTCTTGACAGTAATATTGAAAAGATCAAAAACGGAATAGGCTTTGAATTCTTAATGCCAATTGCAGTTAGTCTACACGTGATTGTCAGTATAATCGTATCTTTTATTATCAATTGGCAATTGTCTTTAATTATGTCTTGTATAATTCCAATTGTTTGTGGTAGCTCATTGATGTTTGCTAAGGTATAAAGTTTTTCTTTAATTCGCTAAAACTCTATCGATAATTTCAGGTCGTCACTAGAGAAACAAAAGAACAGTTACGTACATATTCAAAAGCTGGACAAATCGCTCAAGAAGTGTTTAGTTCATTAAGGACTGTTCTTTCATTCAATGGAAGCCAATCGCAACAAAAAAAGTAAAGAAAGAAAAAAAGATTTGTAAATTATTGTATATTATTTTATTGTCGTATTTCTTGTATCTAGATATGAAAAAGAATTAAAATTAAATGAATGGCATACCGTTCGCAAAGATGCTGCATTTGGTGTTTTTACTGGTTGGTTATTTTTTATAAACTTTGCAGTTTATTCAATTGGTTTTACTTTTGGTGCCATTCTTATGTCTTATGGAAATCATCCTACAGTAACCATTAGTGAAATTCTTGTTGTAAGTGAGATATAATATCAATATGCAAGGAAGTAACTAAAAATTGAACTTTCGTTTAGGTTGTAAGTATGTTTGCACAAGGTATAAATCTGTTTAATCAAATCGGACCTTTCTTCCAATCAATTTCCGAAGCTCAAGGTGCAGCGGTATCTGTATTTCGACTTATTGATGAGGTAAAATCGATTGAATACTAGATACGAAATCTTGGTAATAATATTTTTTATTTTATGATATAGGCACATGATGAAAATCTGAATGAAAGAGAAATATTGGAAGAAAACATATCTGATGAAAGATCTATTCCAAATATCAATGGTGATATTGAATTTGACAATGTTAGTTTTTCTTATCCATCTAGAGAAAATGTAACAACTTTGAATAATCTTAAATTGATTGCTCGTGCTAATCAAACAACTGCTCTTGTAGGTTCAAGTGGTTGTGGTAAATCTTTTTTTCTGAAGCAAAGCTAATATTTTAATATTGAAATTCATTGATAGGAAAAAGTACATGTGTATCACTTCTTCTTCGCTATTATGAACCTTCTTCAGGCAGAATTATGATTGATGGTCAATCAATTACAAATCATAAAATCAAACAATTTCGTCAAAATATTGGAGTTGTCAGTCAAGAACCTGTAGGTTATTTTTATTTTCTTTTTTAGTCTCTGTCGAATTTTTATATTGAAATAGATTCTATTTGGATTAAGTATTTATGAAAATATTCGTTTTGGTAAATTGAATGCAACACGTGCAGAGATTGAACATGCTGCAGAACAAGCCAATGCACATAAATTCATTATGAAATTACCAAATGTTTGTTTTTAAATATTCATCTTCATCTATATGTATATAAATTAATATTTATATTTATAGAAATATGAAACACTTGTTGGTGAACGTGGTATACAATTGAGTGGTGGTGAAAAACAACGTATTGCATTGGCTCGTGCACTTGTCAAGCAACCCAGCATTCTTTTGTTAGATGAAGCAACAAGTGCACTTGATAATGTTAGTGAAAGAATTGTTCAAGAAGCACTGGATCGAGCATGCAAAAGTAAGAATTATTTAATTATTATTGATCATATTATTATTAATATATATATACAGATCGTACAACTATAGTTATTGCTCATCGTTTGACTACGATTCAAAACGCTGATTATATCTA
>CAJNOI010000126.1:4746-43786 GCA_905250115.1 Adineta steineri
CTCTCTTTATCTATGCCATGTTTTGATCTCCACTTTTATATCTAGACACTCACTACACTATATCTCAGCGTCAATGAAATAGGAGACAGTGGAGCACAATATTTGGCTGATGCATTACGACACAACTCGGTAACTCTCATTCTCTCTTTATATCTATCATGTCTTTACCACAATTTTTTCATCTAGACACTCACTGCCCTAGATCTCCGATCGAATAAAATAGGAGAGGTTGGAGCACAACATTTGGCTGATACATTAAAGCACAACACAGTAACTCTCATTATCTGTCTATCTATGGCATATCATTATCTCCACTTTTATATCTAGACCCTCATGGAACTACATGTGTACGATAATGCAATCAGAGAGGTTGGAGCAAAATGTTTGGCTGATGCACTACAGCACAACACAGTAACTTTCATTCTCTCTTCTTCTATACCATGTATTTTCCTTGAATATTTCATCTAGACACTCACCATACTAAATCTCTTTCGTAGAGGGACCAAGAATGATGATGTGCAGCGGGATATCGACGAATTACTCGTACACAATGAAAGAGCAAGAAAACGATGAATGGTGATTTCAGTCTTATTTGGATGCATAGGAAATCGCTAATTCTAATCATGCGAGTATTTTCTTGTGTTATAGTTTTGACAGAATTAATTAATAAAAGTGCTTATTTTTAAAGCTAGTCTGTATTGTACTTATAATGTTTGCTTAGCATGTTTTGATATTTGCTGTTGGTGATGTCACGGCTCTGAAAATAGAAAAGGTTGCAGAACTATTTTGTTAGTTTGTAGCTCGTGCATGATGAAGCTAAGATGCTGTATAACAGTAAGTGGGATTGTAAAAGATTCTTTTCAGTCAGACTTATCTAAGAAAGGTTTTTGTCATAGTAACAAAATTGTGAAAGATCGTTCCGAGTGACAAAAGGGTCTGATAGTGCTAAATCAAGTTTGAGTATTGTGGTTTTGCTGAATTCCTCAAGATTTTGTGGTGTAGATGTGCTTGCATGTATTTGAGTTACAATGGAACGATTTGGATTTTACTAGTACAGACTTGCCGAAATATGATAGAAATTGAAAACGTGACTGTATTGCAAAAGTAGCCGTTACTACGACTTGCAACATGTTGTCTCTCAATGGTATTGATTAGTATGAGAGAGAATCCTGTTGGGATTAGCAGTAACTTTATGGTAGATACTCGCTCGTGACAGTAGTTTTTAAAGCGTTTGATTTAACAATAAAACCAACTTTAATATATAGATAGTAAAATTTATGTGAATATAATTTTGTTGTATAAATATATATTTAAAAAGAATGATTATAGTGGTTCTTAAATTAATCATCCTTGACTCTAATATTAACCGAATTATTAACTGGTAGAAGCTTTTTTATATTAGTCAAAATCTAACAAAAAAAAGAACGAAAATTTTTTACAATAAAATATATTTTATTACATGTATTAGTTGAAGAGGGAAATCAATCATATAATCATATATGATGGTACACTATTAAAGATATGAATAAATAATAGTTTACACATATAATTCAGAGATAATGTCAAACAACATGAATCTAAATTAAATATCTGATAAAATAAAACGAAACTGAAACTTAATTATAGAATTTTTGCAATGTAATGGTAAAATCTGATCAAACAATCGAACCAGAAAAAACAAATCGTTTCGAATTAACTGAACATGGTCGTCTTTTAACATCGGATCATCCAAGTAAAACTCGATATTTACTTTATTGGGGAATTAAATCCAAAAAATATACAACAATTCAACAAGCAAAACTTGGAAATGAATTTGACAAACAGAATATATCAAAAGATCGATATCAATTCATCAGTGGAGATATGTTTGATGCAACGACAATACCACAAGCTGGTGCTTATATTATGAAAAATATTATTCACGATTGGAATGATAATCGAGCAATTAATATAATGAATAAAATAAAAGTACTAATAATATTGCACATAGTATCGATATGCATATGATGGTAATGTTAGGTGCAAAAGAACGTACACAATACCAATATGAATATCTTTCAAAACAAGGTGGTTTTCAACTAAAACAATTACATTCTACAGAAACACCAATTTCAATCATCGAAGCTGTTCCTAATTAATTTATATTTTTTCTTTTGACTGATTTTTATCCTGTAAACGAAGATCTACTTTTTGTAGAAAGAATTTTAATATAGAATTTAATTCAACTATATTGTTGTTGACGTTATTCAAAAGTTCGATCAGCGTCATCTATTGAATTAAAAGAAAAATACTCTGCATACATATATCTATCTATCTATCTATTATCTAAAGAGAATAGTAAAGGAACTATCGATTGTTATTCATATTCTAATTTTATCTTTTCATGAATATATCATCTACATTATCAAATCTATATTTTAATGAATATTACTATGAACCATCAACGTTTTCAGCATATACTACTGATCAACTCTATTATAATTATCAGTATGATGCTAATTCAACACCAATTCTAAATTATTCAACAAATAATTATAATCGTAACATTTGTTGTCTCTAATGTTTAAGTTTTCTTTATCTTTTATTGATTTCTAGTTTTTCATAATGATTTCTTATATTCACAAGAACCAACAGTCAATACAATTAAAATTCATATTAATCCTTTTTTCAAACCTCGTTCATCACAACATACTAGTGAATCATCAACTGAAATTGAACAACCACAACATAATTTATCTGTATCTTCACGAAGTCAAAGTCGCTCATTATCTTCTGATCGACAAGTAATAACGCCTTCTAATAAAGAATCAAAAGTAGTCATTCAAAGAAAACAATTAACGTCAAAACATCGTCGTGCATCAATAGGTAGATCGGAAAAGAAAAAAGACAAATTAAAACGTTTATATAAAGAATATTCTGATGAAAATGTATATGAACATTGGAAACCATTACGAACTCAACAATGTTCTGAACTATGTCAATATGCTTTAGACAAATATCATCAAATAGAATAGATTTGTTTTATTACTACATTTTAAATTTGATATTTCTATAGATTTTCTTGTTCCTTTTTTTATTCATGTAAATTACACTTTTTTTGTTTCTCATAGATTTTATGCGTAAATATGTTAACTTTGTAATTAAAATTGAACATAACTATTAAATATCCTTCTGAAAAAAGAAATTCTTTTTCTTATAACAATATACTCAATAAGTCATTTCTTAGTTCGAAGATGATTCAAAAATCTTTGGAAATTGCTAAAAGTTGATTTTATTTCTTAGATATGCGATGTCGTTTTCGTCGATTAAACTATATCTTATTGTTAAGTATTTATTTATTTCTGTTTTATCAAATATATAACATAAATCCTATATTACGAAACTCTCAATCACCTTTTACAGTAAGTAATCATTCATTAGTGATCTTTCTATTTCTACTTCGAATAGCTCATTCATTATCAAAACAACACTTATCGTATACTTTCATCATCTTTTACATATAATTATCGTGGATCATATCTTAATTTTGCTTATTTCAATGTTGAACAACGTAATCGAGTATTATATATTGATTTTTTATATGGTAGGATTTAGTATACAGTATCAATCAAAGTTTTGACTATAATCTTTAGATATACCCGTTTCATCTCAATGGCAACCGGATGGACATCTTTATCCAATACAAATTGCTCAATATGGTTTAAGTCATTGGAGTCGATTAGAACAGAATTTAAAAAATCAACAAAATAAAATATATAAATTCGAACGACTACAGCCAAGTGAGGTTTTATGACTTTATGTTTGAAATGTACTAGTGTTTTTATTTAGAAGAAAATAATCATTGTTCATCATGGCATACAATCAAAGATGAAATATCTCTTTCAAACACATATGTTCATTTTACAATCACACCGAATTCTTCATTACATTTTCATTTTTTAAATAATAATATTCAACTTGTTTATTCAACGAAAACAATTCATGATTTAGAAACTTTAACAAAGAAAATTATTCCACTTAAGGGTTCTCCTCGTCAAGTCAATCGACATATGCTAATTGATATAGAAAAACTCATGAGAAAAACACTTTTTTTCAGACATGATTTCATCAAAATTCAAATTTGTGGTGATACACAATCTAGTGTTGATCAATTAATTATTGGTAATCAAACTTTATATGATCAACAAGCTTTTTATTCAGCAACACGATGGTTATTAAATAATCAAGATTTACAAACAGGTTGTTGGTTTATTCATGTTCAACGAAATTATGCTCATCATACTCACTATCATCTACGAAATCCATGGTGTTCAGCAATGGCACAAGGTTTATTTTGTTGGTATAAAAAGTATCAGCTAATATTTTCTTCTAAATTTAGGTCAAGCTGCATCATTACTCGTGCGTCTCTCTTCACTAACAAATAATAATGAACATTTATTAGCTATTCGTCGAGCTATTCAACCTTTATGGTCATCAAATCTAACTCGAGCTTATTTTAAAAATCGTTTTCTTTGGCTTGAAGAATATCCATTAGAATTAGCAACCAAAGGTCTTTTTGTTCTTAATGGATGTCTTTATGCTTTAATTGGTATCATCGATGCTAATACAATTGATTATCAACCATATTTATCTGAATTAATAAATCAAATAATTATCTCGTTACAACATATACTTCCATATTATATTCATCCAAATATTTCAAGTTGGTCTCTCTATGATCTAAGTCATATAACAATGAGATCAAAATTAAATACAGCTTCTTATTCATATCATCTTGCACATATAACTTTACTTCAATGTTTACGACAAATATTTAAGAAAATAAATGATTCTGTATCTCAGCTATTTGATTTCTATATACAACGATTTACATCAGCTATTTTGTAATATAGTCTTCATTCTCCTTGGCTGGATAATAATAAATAACAATAAAATCTTTCGCTTTTTCTTCATTACGAACAAGACCAAAACCAATATATTTACAATCAGGATTTAATATTGGTGTGTAACGTATCTGAAAAAACAAGAAAATAAATATCAGCAGATCTATCAATCATTTCTTTACTTTCGACGATTGACCATTTTTAAAATCATCAATAAGTTCATCATGTATTAATCTAGCAATATCTGAACCATCATTCACAGGTGCTTGACAAGACATAATTCTATAAAATACAAGACATAGTGAAAATATTGTTTGAAAATTTTTCATACGTTTCTCCGATAGGTTCACTATTATAAATAAGACCAAATTGAGTGGTGTTTTCGATATAATTTCGAACTGATAATTGTGTTGCTCGATCAAGTGCTCGATTAGTAAGTTCCGAAGAAAGTTCAAGTGATGGAAATCCTAGCTGAGAACGATATTCATTTATTGTTTCGAGATATTGCTTTATTAAACGATTTAAATCAATATCACTTTGAATTTTATTATTAAAGTTTGATGTTGACATGGTTTCGTTCATTAATTGATTATTCGACACTTTTTTATCTTTTGGTGATGATGAAGATTCATTGTTGATTATTCTTGTTGTAGTAGAACGTAGTTTTGACTTTCGACAACAACAAATACGACGATAAGTAAGCATTGTATTCGACATACATTCTATTGAATATATATTATTCTATTTTACATAACAAGAATCAAATTTCAGGACGAAATATAACAGAATTCGACATAATTAAATGATATTTTTAGCGCTATCTACCCGTTGACATTAAAGAGTAATTTCATTTGAACTTTTTACTAATAAAAACAATACGCCTTAAATATAATTTCATGTGAAAAATAGTTTATTTAAAATCCGTATAATATTTTTTAATATTGGTCATATAATATTGTAATAATTTTCGTATTTTGAAGATGAACAAGCAAAATTACTTCATCTTGTAGCTTTTCCCGAATAATGAATATTATAACGTTCAAAGTTGTTTTTGTGAATAATTATAATATGATCTTCGATATTTTTAAAAGAGAATCAAGCCATTGAACAAAACTTCTTGCCAGTTGGACTGGTTTCATTCGACTTCTGAAGCTAGCCTTCTCTATAGGTGTCGGTATGGGATGCGGCTGTATCGCTGAGTGTCTGTTTGATTAGATCAATCGTAGACCTACACTCATCCACCAAAGCTCATCCACACTCACACCCATTCACCCAAGCTCACCCACACCCAAGCCTAGAAAGAGGCCTATGAAGGTTTTTTTAGCGGATGTACGTGGTTTCTCTTTATTATATTGGTATTCTGATTGTGCCATGATGATTTTAATATACTAATCGAGATGGCAAAGAAATGAACGTGCTTGAATGAACATGAAGCTACAGACGTGATAATCGCTGTTTGGTAACTAATACTTTGCTATTTATGTGACCATTGCTATTTGGTAACTAATATTTTACTTTTGACGTGATCATTACACTGAATAATAGGAGAAAAAAATCTGATTCTGGTTATTATTTGAAGAAGAGAGAAGATAAAAAGAAAGCGTTAGATAAAATCGAGAATGATTCCTGAATATATAGAGTTAGTCAACTCTCATTCAATCATTATCGTCGAGTAAGCAAAAATGACGATGATTCTAAGCGTTATCATATTTATTGTCTTGTCTATCGTCAAAAATACTGGTCTTATTCTCGTGTACAACACAGAGAATAGTATAGGCACGGAGGCTATCGATTGTATTTACTACGTTGATAGTCAAACAGTGGAATTTTGCCGAAGACCAGGCGCAAGTGATCAATGGCACTCATCTTTGTCTGATTGCCAAAATGGAGGAAAGAAATGGACTTACAAAGAACTACTCGAACACAACATCACACCATGGCAAGTGCTTTCGTGGAGTTCAAGTGTCGAGAAAGCCGATGAATATGCTCGTGTTTTCTACAATCAATCGATTACTGATGTGTCCGATGGGTTTGTATGCAAGTGTACGGTTGATGGATCATTTGGAAAAAACTGTGAATTCAAGCAACTTTTTAATTATAACTCATTCAGGAATGTTATTATTGACACATTCAAATATAAACACGATCTCCGAGGTCATCAGTTGTTTGGATCAATTTGGTGCTATGAAACACTATTAATTTGCGATTATGGGATGCTTTGTTTAGACTGGCGCAACATTTGTGATGGCGTACAAAATTGTATGGATGGTTATGATGAAGAAAATTGTGACAAGTTGGAATTCAACGAATGCGAGTCTAATGAATATCGTTGTTTGAATGGTATGTGCATCGATAAAGAGTACTGGCTTGATGGTAAGTATATAAGTTTGAAAAATGTCACAATATTCATGTTAACTCAGTGCTTGTGTGAATGAGTTCGATTTACTTCTATATGTGGAGAGGAGAAATGACAACAATTGGAAAAAACAACAAGAACGAAGGTGGTACGAACACGTACACATATAACTAGATAAGAGAATCGCAAGAAACTAACAGACAATACATATGAATATATTGGGTAAATATCCAACATAGAATACGCGGATATTTCTAACACTAATTTGATTGTTAGAACGCACATTTCAAGTTTTAAACAGTTATTTATCTTTTTTTAATACATAAAAGAGGCATAAAGCTGATTTATCAGCCGTATATATACTGATGACCTACGTCGTAGAAAACTGACAGGTTAGAGCAAGGGTGATGATGGGAATACGATCTACTGTAATTCCTCACTTTTGCATAATTTGACGGTCATTCGTTCTAGGAGTTCCTGATTGTATGGATTGGAGCGATGAAAAATACGCACAAGACATCAGTTGTTCCACTAATACGAAGTTCGTCGAATGCGATGAACATATATGTGATAGCGATCGATGGTCGTGTGGGGATGGACAGTGCATTCTTCCTCATGCTCGCCATGTATCTCAAACATTTTATCCACATGATTTGCCATGTAGCACTATGCGCGAATATAATCACATATGTGAAAGCAGCTCATATCCGTCTTTCAAACTATGGACAAAGCCCGATGGACTTTGCTGGTTCAGTACTGACGGTAAATATAAAGATCAGTCGATCAATATGGGGATGGTAAATATGTCAGACTATGACAAATGTATTTTCTTGATTCGATGTGCACTATCTGGTGGTTTAGAGTCTAATTGCCCATGTAATGGAACCAACTGTACCAAAGTGATGCAATCTTTCTGTCAAAAAGATATGCCATATTCATATCCCACTAAGGGGATGATTGTTCCATGGTTACGTCATTATTACTATTGGAATCGAACATGGACAGATCCAACCCCAGACAGGTTCAAAATGAATGGAAGCATCAAATGTCGGGGATATCGTATTGCATCCAAAAATCCTATATGGCAGAACTACGGATCGGCACTAGTGATTTTGCGCAAGAGTGATACTCTTTTCTGTTCAGCTTCTCATTTGCCCAATGCATTAACGGAAACCAAGTCGGCCCTTCAATATCCAGTAAATTGTTGGAATGATACGCGAACTTTTAACAACCGTTCATACGCATTTTATGATATTTGTACAGTTTCACATGAATGCATCTCGCAATATCGCATTACGGATGGCCATCAAGATTGTGCAGATAATCAAGACGAGAACTTTCAAGTACTTAAACAGACAAATTATTGTTTCAACATTCGAAAAAATCGTTTTCAGTGTTCAGCTGAAGAAATGAATTGTCTAGCTTCGTCGAGCCTTGGCACAACAGAATCCCACTGTGAAAACAAAAATGACATGTTCGTCGCAGGCAGCACTAAACAAGTGGGATTCATTTCTTGCCGAAGAGAAGACGATAGTGGATGACTTTTCCTGAGATATTATATTGGTAATTCATCTAATCCGAATTCAACATTAGAGATCGATATGGCAAACAACACTATGCAGAATGTATTAGTCACTCCATACAGTTATTATTGTGACAGTTTCTGGAATGACTTATCGTATTTGGACGAAAATCCAGATTTATGTCAAGAATGGATTTGCGATGTTCAAGAGTACCGATGCCTATCTGGTCAATGTATTAGTCAGATCTGGGTATGCGATGGAGAATGGGATTGTAGTGATGGATCCGACGAAGAAGCGATAGTTTTGATCGAACAATGGTCTTCGCATAACCAACGTCTACCAAATTTAGACGAACAAAAGCAAGAATGCATTCGTAGATACTCTCAGTCGAAGATGCCTTTCTCAGATTTGTGCAATTTATCAGCAGAGTATCCGTGTTATTTAGCGTCGGTTCCCAACCCACTGGATATTTATACTTATCGGCCATGCATCAATCTCACTCAGATTGGTGACGGAATTGCCAATTGCTACGGAGCTGTGGACGAAAAAAATACAGTAGAAGATTGTGATTGAAATATGCTCGGATACACATTACGATGTGATAATTATTGCGATCAAAATACGGTTGCTTGTGAAACTAATAAAAAGTGTTCAAATTCGTTACTCTGCTCGTACAAAAGCAAAAATGCAACCTGTTCTGGCAAGGACGATGTGATTTGTCTGAATGAAACGTGTGTCAAGAATGCACGATGCGATGGGATCAAACAATGTCTGCATGGTGAAGATGAATACTGGTGTCATCCATACTATAATAATTTGGTACGCAGATCATTCTATCGACTAAGTAAACAGAGGACAATCGTCTCCCCACTACCAATGTTTCCAGCAGTTATTCTTACAATTCAGCAACATAAAAAGTCAATATCAACAGTTACAGAAACTAAATATCGGCTTACTACAATGGTTCATACGCGTGAATATCAACAAAAACAAGATGTTACACTTGATTGGCGGTTATTTAGCTGCAATCGAGGCATCGCTATAAGCTTTAAGACTAACGTGTCGTGTCTTTGCCCACCTGCCTACTACGGTAGTCATTGCCAATTTTTCTCAGACCGCCTTACTATCATCACGCATCTCGATCTAAGTACCTTCACTCCTACGCTACCACTTTCTTCAAGTCTATTCAAGATTGTTGCAAGCTTAGTGTTTCGCCAAACAAAATATATCGATCATCATGTTTTTCATGTAAATCCAATATTAGAAACAAAAAAATATGTCAAACAACGTTTTTATCTTCTCTATTCTCGTTCAGTAACGATGTTAGAGCATAAACGGCGACGTTACTTGAACAGTACGGATGTTATTAATGATCATCCTTATTCGGTACATTTTGATGTTTATGCGCTCCAAAGTAATGACACTGTCGAGTTAGGATCGTTTCGATACCTAATCTATTTTGATTATCTTCCAGCCTTTCGTCTCGCAACGGTGCTGAAATTTCCTTCTCGGTTTGGAAACTCCACCCTCGATCCATGCGCTCAAAAGCCATGTAGTGCAAATTCTATCTGTAAGCCTATTCTAAACGAAGAAGGAAAGTTCTATTGTTCGTGTAGATCAGGTTACACAGATGTGAACTGCACTGTATATGAACAAAAATGTTCTTCATATTGTTCATCAGATTCCATTTGTCGACCTGGTCAACGTGGTCTGATCAAGAATCCAGATAATCCCTTATGCATATGTTCTCTCGATCATGTTGGTCCTAGTTGTCATATACGAAATGAAGCATGCAAATCAGATCCTTGTGGCTTGAATGGAACTTGTCATTTAACATACGATCCAAGTGGCGAAAAACCAATCGTTTGTCAATGCTCAAAACAGTTCTATGGTGATCGATGTCAATATGAGAAAGTCGCGGTTGCAATTGATGTGAACATGACTTTAGCACCAAATGTTAGTGTCGTTCAGTTTTATGACTTAGGCCAGTTTTCGCAGTCTACACTCAAACTACGACATCAGATGATCACTATTGGACTACCGCTAACCATTCGTTATTATCATGACCAAGAAAAGGCTCCGTTTCTAAGTCTACTAAAAACTTATGAAGGTTTCTCAGACCCTCAATACTACGTGCTCTACGTTCAATGGAATAGAGCACTTATCAATCTCACTTCAACGCCTCAATTATGTCCGAATGCCATATCACTACTGCCTAGAAGTAAGTTATTTGCATTTTGAACGAAATTTTCACTCATACACTCTTTCTGCCTTCAGATAACACGTCAAAAGTGCCTGCCCTCTTCAAGTATCATCATATTTGCCTTAATGATAAACATCGCTTGTGTTTTTACGACAGCACTTATTTTTGTCTTTGCCAAGCAGATAACGCCCGCGCCATGTGTTTCATATATGATCCCGCAATAGACCGCTGTAACTTTTGTTTGTCAGGTGGAAAATGTATAAAGGGAGATCCGATAAATTCTCAAGACTTCATCTGCTTATGTCCACACTGTCATCAAGGACGTCTGTGCGAATTTAGTGTGCGAGCTTTTGGATTCACACTCGACTCTCTTCCACTGATTGGTTACTTAATACAGTACTTAGTTCTTTGTGTACTAAGTCCTTAAAAATTTTGAATACTTAGTACATTTCTGTAGTACTATGGTACTAAGTACAATGTATTCAAAGAAATATTTTCTCTTTTAATTTAATGTTGTTAGTTTTTCCATTTGTACTGTATCAGGCCAGAAATATACTTCTATATGCTTTTTATCTATTGGAGATCGTTCAAATATTCAAATATTACTTACAAAGTTTAAAACGTTCGTTATAAATGAAGATAAAAATCAAGATCTCATGAATTCATTTTTAGTGTAATATTTGTTCCTAAACTGGTATTACTTTATTGTTACGATATTTTTTTCTCAAAAGCCTTTTGCTAAATTCACTTTTTTACAGGATTGTACTAGCATGCGATGACAAATAAAGTGAGATGTTTTAATGAAGAAATAAAATATTTATTAGTTGAAAAAATTAACAATTTATCTTGAGGATGTGGGTGTGAGTAAAGAGAAAACAATCACCAACACTCACCCTTTCAAGCAATCACTAGTATTTGTCGAGAATAACCATCAGTAGAAATACAGTAGTGTATTCTATCATATTATGCTTCGTAATCTTGTTTTATAACTGATTCCCACTCGCTCGAAAACAAGACAGACTTGCATCTTTCGGTGAAAATAGTCACTACGACAACTTTCTAATGAATTTTATGTTTTCTGCATCAATAGCATCATTCTTGCCAGCGTCCTATGTAAACAAAGCGATGTTGGAGTATCGAACGAATGTTTCTTTTATCGATGCAAACAGAACGCGAAAATAAAATTAATCTAATACAGCAACAATATTTAACGGTAGGCGACGCTGCCGAACTACGTTTTTTCCGCGAAGAAGCGATTTTAGTGTTTTTTATGGTGGTGCATATATAAAGTTATGTTGATCGAACAACTCACTACTTTTTCAAGCGAAACCAGAGAAGATTGAGGTGAGTCTGTAAAAATAGCATAGGTGAATGAAATGATGCTAGATGACTTCATAGTAAAAAGTTTACATATCTTTTCGGTATTCTAAGCAAACAAATCAATTCGTTGCAATGAAAGAGCACAACTTAATATTATTATTCGCAGAAAATGGTTCATATCCACTGCATTGAAATATAACACTCATCTTTGATTACAAATACTGTCAGGTTCTAGTAGTTCTATAACACGTGTTGAGACAATTTCTTTGATCAGTTACTATTCACTATCAGTTTGTATCCATGATAGAAGAAGATGGCGATTGTAATATATCACAAGAAATGAAAACCAATAAGAACAATAAGCATTTTGTTCCCAAGTTCTATCTCACATATCATATCAGACACTTGCACGTCAAGAAGGAAGTAAAATTACGAGAAGCATGCATTTCAACTTTTTCGCTGTATAATTTTAATCGTGATTTACAATTTAATTGTAGTATACTTCGATTTTGTGACTTTGTCTGCCAGATCGATGAATAAGGGATTAGATTTCTTGCCATCTTCTGAAGTATTTGAGTTAAATCGTGTTTCATAAAAAACTTTTTTTACGGTGGAGATGAAATCGATATTGGCATACGTTATATGTTGACTGACTAAGCGATAGGAAATCAATTACTCATTTGCTCGTGTCACCTGTTCACCTTCTTGCTCGAATCGAACATTGATTAATTTGATAATCCTATTATGAGGATTCCTTTTCTACATTTTCAACAGAACATTCGAAAATGAGACAAGAGTATAAGAGTGTGAGTATATCGTAATGCTTTACTTACACCCACACCCATCTTAGATAATCTGAGTAGTGTTTCACATAATTACGAAAACTTGAAAATATATTCCAGATTTCCAAAAGTAGAACTCACACAATAAAATGGAAACGTATGCAGTTTATCGCGGGTGCAAAATCGTTTCAAAATTTACGACAACTGAAACCATGTGTGAAGCTGCAAATTTCTCAGAATATCTATACTTAAACAATATGATTAACGTCGCGATACATACAAATAAATGCTGTTGGAGTTGCATTTTATATGCTAATAAGCGCACTCACAATGTATCCTCGAAAGAAAGTCCTAATAGTGTAGCGAAACACGATGAAACCGCACCGTATCCAATGCAATTCGCGGATGATATAGAACCTCAACATAAGTTAGGCTATAAAATATTAACTCCGAACTGTACAACATTAGTTCTCAAGGGTTTGTATATGTTACCCGAAATTATATTTGGTTTAAAGAAGATGAAAATGGACATAAAATGTGAACATTTGGAAGACTCACATTTAACTAATAAACACTTTTATATAAGAAGCACATTACAACCAGATGGATCAAATATATCAAAGGTTGAAAGAGAATATATTCCACCTGGTGAAAATGAACAGATACGTAAAGCATACGTAAAACCTATAGGGGCTTGGATCAATGTACCTTACGTGATAGGTTCTGTAGCGAACGCCAGTTATGACTTCTTGTTAGAACAAAATGACCAGAAAATTTTATCTTTGGCCGAAAATATATATGGAGATATAGATATTCAATGTGATATTATCAAAACACCTGAAACAGAAAGAATTGCAAATGAATACTTAAACAAATATTACAAGTTTTCTCCATTACCTGAAGAATTCAATAAATTTTGGTATACTTATGTTGAGAATAAAGAGTTGTACAAATATGCAAAGCCTGATGAATCCAAAGATATTTATGATGAAATTGTAAAGTTCAAGGACGAGATGAAACAATCATTGGATAAATTTTTAGAAAACAAAACAGAAATATGGTCACCTGACCACGGAATAATGAAAGTGTCTCCCAAAGGAACTTCTGATGATATAATATTTGACAGGAAACCTCACATGATTTGTGTAGGAAAGTATTCATTTTTTGGAATTTTTCTGGGATGGTGTTACCAGTACAGAAATGTGACCATGCGTTGGCGATTAATAGATTTATTTTTCAATTACGTAAATCCCAATGTTTGCTGCGGTTACACACAGCTCGTTGAAATGGATTACGGTATTGTGGAAAAAAAAGGATCTACTTATTTGAGAGGCTATCTCACAGAAAAAGATAAAAACGATCCAGTCTTACCGTATGTAATTGGCGCATTATCAGGTTTTCGACTAACCTTTATCTATTATTCGAGACTTATGGCAAGATCAGACAAACAAACCATCAGAAATGCAAGAATTATAAGAAAATTATCAAGATTTCTAAACGAAAACAAAGATTATCAGCTTGGTACAACTGACGAAAATATTTTAGCAGAACATTTACCACCTTTTTCATTATTAGCTTGTCCCGCATTTGAAAAGATAGTTACTGCATTAGACAGCAATCACCCTCTTGTTCAAGCATTAATGAATATTAGAAATCTAAAAAAACATTATATCGAAACGCATAATTATTATCCTCAATAAAACCTCATGAACTTACCGAATGTAGTAGCAGTAACATCTAACAACAATATAGAAAGCTTTTAGAACAAACGTTTTTTTCCTACGCGTTCTGAAATATAAAAGAAAGCTCTATTTGCTATGCTATTTGTTCATCCTTTAACTAATATTATAATAAACTGGAAACCAAACTGGCCTATCTTTTAATAAAAAAAGATGATTCAATCGACTACTCTCGACTTTTATTTTCCAGTAACTGATTTAAATGAATATACTACTAACTAAAAAATTAATTTAAGTGCTTGAATTATAAAAGTAAAAATAAAAATAAATGGGTGTAGGTGCGGTTGAGGGTTTAGATGTGGGTGTGAGTGCCAATTGCTAAATAGATCAACCCTTATATCTAAAATATAAATCAATCTACTGATCTTAACTTTTGAGGGTGGGTGTGGGTGTTGTTGTGGATAGGTGAGTGAGCTTGTAGATATCAGGATGAGGGAGTTAGATAAAGAGAATACTCCCACTCACATCCACAGCTACACGCACACATCTTAAGGTTGGGTGCGGGTGAGTGTAGTTATAGGCGAAGAAAGATCATACTAGTCATAACTACCCACGCCCACTAGACACACATCTACACCCACACCCATACACACCCTCCGCCACCGACACCACATCGCACCTAGACTCACCCTCAATAATCCTCAATTATTCTACAGTCAGTCAAATTGGAAATTTTAAAAGAAAAAGCTCGTGTTCTATGCCTTCTTCTACAACGAAAAACATAGTCGGAAATTTTCACTGATAACTTCGTATTTTGTCGCCGAAAAGTCTCTTATCAATCATCAACAACAACATGCACAGTCACTTATATTCTTCAAGTGGTAATAAAACAACAGAAAAAAAACTCGAAAATACGAACAGTAAAAAGCCATCTTGAGGATGGGTGCGGGTGTTGAAGAAAATATATTCAGAGAAAAGATAATAACATCGATACCCACACCTCGACACTCACCTACCCTTGAGTAAATATTTACATGAGATCTACATATAAGTTAACGATAAGACAAGAAGAAAACATGTTTTTTCATAGTAACAGTGAGACGACAAATGCTACGACAGTTTCTTACGATAAGATTTTCAAAGTAAATATCATTTCACCAAATACGATTTCAGTTCTGCCTCCTCCTTACATTCTGTAGAAAACCGAATGGGTTCGAGAGTTAAGCTGTTGTGCGCATTTTCCCCTGCATTCATTCTACCCATTGTTAAATTTATCACTGGTCTAGCTCAAACTAGTGTGTTATGTCCCATTTATGCAAACATTGCAGGCAATCTTGTTGGTTCTGGAGCTTGTGAATTTCTACTTCTTCTATTTCTTACGTATTTCTTGCATCGACTTGCATCAGGGTACGATAAGGTTGACATTGTCACAACAACAACCACCTATGGCGATGGAAGCCAGAAAGTAGAAACAACGAAAACATCCCATCTTAAGTGGTTCGCTGGTAAGATATATTACTACCAAACTATGTGTTCAAAAAAGATGCATGTTATTTTATATTAAGGGTTAACTCTCGCAAGTTTCGTAGCTACCTGCTACTTCTTTATCATCAGTCATACCACATTTCGCATCTACCCCAATGTGCAACACAACTTTCCCACGCACGGTGATTTTTGTAATAAAACTCTGTATCAGAGTGCATTTGCAATGTTGGTTATTACGTATATAATGTTATTATTCATCATCATCTTTTTTATTTATGTATTTTGCATCAATACAAAACATTGATTCGTGTGAGGTGTTTTATGTACTGGGATTCTTTTTCACACATATCACGACTATGATTCGGTAATTGCCAAAACTAACAAATAAAAACACGTTTTTCATAGACATCTACAATTTACATAACACAACAGTCTTCTATGTCTGACCCTTCGATTGTAGAGAGGGTCACACGAGAAAAAAATGATTAGTTTGTGTGTTTGTGTGACGATCAAAAGAATGTCGCAGAAGATCTCAACATGGTACTCTCAATTTCTTTGACGAAACTAAGAGGAAACACGATGATTTAGTGATTTTTTCATTTCATTGTTTGAAATCAGGATTGGTGTGGATGCGGGTGTTCTTTTTCTTTGTAAGTACTTCTCAAGCAAGCCCTCAATCATCCACATGCACACCCACACCCACACCCACACCCGTTCACTCTCCAAAATATTGGTGTAGCTTCACTTCATTTCTGTCATTATTGGATGTATAGTATAGTTTGCAAGGAAGCAACAAGAAGCAGTGCTTATAGCTAATAAAAAGCGCCGTTTACCGGTTATATTTCGAATCCTTTTCTGCACTTCGTGCATCTTTGATGCAATGTAAACATTGAATGTTACTTTTTTCTGAGGATAAGGCGAAGAACTATCTTGTTTATCTCAGTGGGATGACCAAGAGAATCACCGTTCTACTCTCGTACTTTTCAGTCAATCCCACCTGCATCATTCCGCCTATAGCGTCGAGTATGATAAATTTAGTCATCTCAAAAAGATATTGTGATAATATTAATATTAAGTTTGGTCGGTGTTCTATAAAATGTGACAGCATGTTGACGCGCTAAACATTCACCATGTTCAGGAGACAGGGTGTGCGTTTCGATATCAGGATGAGGATGCTAGATAAGAAGAATATTCTCATCCACATTCAACCACGCCCTACTAGATCAGTTTAGTCCTTTAGTAGTACAGAATATAATAGTAAACTAAATAGAAGAATTTGAAATAAATTAGTCACTTTCTTATCTATATAACAGCATGTGTGGTTATTTTTCAAAAAATATAAAGATGCAATTAATAACACTAAACATCAGTAGTAACTCAGCAAAACAACATAATTTTAACCTAAACGTGATCAAAATTACCTCAGTTTTAACGATTTCAAATGACAGATCAGAAGATTTGATAATAAACCTATTTTGTTATCTTTCGATTGATTCAATTAAGTAATCTCTAAGACATAAATCTATGTACATATACTACGTATGTTTATATTTTTCTTCACCATTCTAGGCCTCGTTCAATACAATCCAAGTTAAATAAAGTAAGTTATTCTTTTCTTATTTTTTCTCTTTTTTTAGATTCATTTCAATATGTTTATTACAATGGCATTCGACGACGTCTTATATTATACTTATTTTTTAAATTATAGAGTATTCTCGTATTTAACGGATGAAGCGTAAACATATCTGTGAAGATCTTTTATATATGTACATGTATATTGTCTTACCGGTCGGCTATGTCCATTGCGTTTTTATTACTTGCAGATATTCTCTGTACGTGCGACTGAGTAAATAAAACAAATACATTTGTTTTCCTCTTACGTAAAGAAGACAATCTTTTATTTACTCAGAAGGAAAAATTAGAATTTCTTTTTTACAATTTCAATACTCTTTTTCACCTTTTCTATATCGGAGTGATTAGCAGGCAATGAACGTTGTTCAATTTCCAAAGCGCGTTCAAAATATAAGAGTGCTTTTGAATATTCTTTCATGTGATAATGTAGACCACCGAGGTTAGTATATGACTGCGAGAAATCAGGATGATTTGAAGGAAGAATTTTTTCTCGAATTCCAAGTGCCTTTTCGTGAAATGTAAGTGATTTCGAGTACTCTCCGATCTTATCATATGTATGACCAATGTTGTTGTAGGAAGTAGCTAACTTGGGATGATTTGTAGGAAGAGTTTTTTCTTGAATTCCAAGTACTTTTTCGTAAAATGAAAGTGCTTGCGAGTACTCTCCCATGTGAACATGCACATTACCAATGTTGTTGTAGGAACTAGCCACCAAAGGATGATCTGAGGGAAAAGTTTTTTGATAGATTTCAAGTGCTTTTTCGTAAAACAAAAGTGCTTCTGAGTACTCTCCTACGTTATTATACACACTGCCAATGTTATTGTAAGAAGTAGCCAAGTCAGGGTGATTTGCAGGAAGAGTTTTTTCTCGAATTCCAAGTGCTTTTTCGTAAAATGAGAGTGCTTTCGAGTACTCTCCCACGTTATCATATACACTACCAATGTTGTTGTAGGAACTAGACAACGCGGGATGATTTTCAGGAAGATTTTCCTTGTAGATTCCAAGTGCTTTTTCGTAAAATGAAAGTGCTTTCAAGTACTCTCCCATGTTATAATACACCAAACCAATGTTATTGTGGAAAGCACCTGACTCAGGATGATTTGCAGGGAGGATTTTTTCTCGAATTTCCAGTGCTTTTTCGTAAAACGAAAGTGCTTTCGAGTACTCTCCGATATAACCATACACACCACCCATGTTGCTGTACGAAGTAGCCAACGAGCGAAGATTTGCAGGAAGAGTTTTTTCACAAACTCCAAGTGCTTTTTCGTAGTACTCAATAGCCTGTTTATAATCACCTTGATCATTTTTGATACATCCAAGATTGTTATAATATAGTGCTTTATCACTCTCACTCGATGGTTGTTCAAGTAGTACTTTGTATAGTTCCTCAGCCTTATCGAAATGACCTGTTTTGACTAATAATACACTTAATCGTTTCCATCCTGTGGCACTCATAACCTCTTTGCTTATACATTCAGTAAGTCGGTGAAGTTGTTCGTCATCATCAGCAGTTAGTTGAAGTTCCACCTGATAAAGTTGATCATTATTGCCCATTTGTTTAATTGCACCTATTCGGAACACGGCGTGCATGGAGAAGAGTATTTCGTCTTCTTCCTCGAAACGGCTAAACTGCTTAACAGAGGCAAATGGTGTTGATGAAACACGAGGATCAATGGTCATCGTAAAAAGTATTCCCACCATGTCAGCATGTCCTGAAGCACTGTCGGCGTACATGAAGGAAATACCTCGATCATTGCTGGTGGATAAAAAGTTGTTAAAAGACATGAGACCACCGTTTGTGTTTTTGAGTTTGTCGAAATCAGTTTTTTTCAAACCTTGTCCTCGGTAAACTACAAAAGGCTTATCCTGATAGTTTGGAAGTTGTTGCTCATATAGTTGATTAATTTGTTGATGAAGATCACGAATAAAAAATCCCATGTTAATAATTATATTGGCATCTAATGTTCGAAGTGCTTGATTGAGCATTTGATAGGTAAAGTACTCACGTGTATACCACAAAATTGCCTTTTCTGGATGATAATTACGTTTAAATTCATCAATAATATTCAGTTGAATCATGTTGTTCGAATACAGATTACTCCAGTACATGGTTAAGGTATTGATCGCTTGTTTGTGGTCATGCTCCATTCCAAGGAGAATTTCCTTGAATATTTGTGTGTACATATAACTGGGTTCCAATTGGTTCAGGTTTTCAGCGGATACATCGTCATTCGCTGCGACAAAGCTAACAGAAATTGAATCTTGATTGACTTGTTTGACACCTCCCTTTAAAGCGTCACAGATGTCCTTGATATTGTTATAAATACCCTTGATCTTTTTCCAATTCTCAGTCCATTGTTGATGATAAGATATATTGTCACAAAATATGTAAATGGCATCTAATTTTGGCATGCCATGAATTTCAGGAACTAAATGTTGCCCTAAGGACCCCGATGTGATGAGGAAACTTGTTTCGTCCTTGAGTTTATCGAAAAATTCGATACATTCGTTGGGTTGAGTGCACATAGTAATATCGTTGACCACAGCTCGTAACTGTGTCAACGTATTTTGACAGTCCTTGTTGGTTTCATCGATACTTGCATCTGCCCAAACTAACAGATAGTTTTGAGCCATATTCTGACATGTTGTTGGCGCTGTTGTTGCAGCAGTTGTATTAGATGCGCCTAACCTGAAGGTTGAGCTAGAATTTTCCTGTGATTTCTGTGCAGCCATATTGATGTGAGTTATAGCTGACGATGAATGTGAGCTTGTAAATGGGTGTAGTGGTTCGAATAAAAACAGAGATTACAGTATGAATTTATATAGGCAGCGATTTGTTTTTTTCTCAATTTTTCTTTGACACACAATATTGATGTAATTTTGTTGCCGTGAGAAGACAAACTTTACCTAGTGACTATTGAGAACACGGTTGTAAAATATAACAGAGAAAGAAAGAAAAACTTAGAAAAAGCAGCGGTTTACAACATTAAAACGAACCAAACATAACGAAGCCAACACGCTGCTTTATTTTATTTATTTCTTCTTTCTAACTTTGTATTACCTATGTTGGTGCAATTACTTCGGTATGCTAATGTGTAGGTGACACTTTCTAACCGACAGAATCTGGAAAGAAAAAGAAACAATTATTTCCGTGAATTCTATTTTTTTTGCTTTCTCTCTCTCCGTCACTAGTCGACGTTTGATTTTCTTAATAATCAGACAAGATTCTTTTGCCACTCCTTCTATGCAACATTCTTACCTGAGAACCCAGATCTGAACGTTCTTATGATATTCTTGTAGACGGAAGCTGGTCTGTCGAGCCAAGAAATGTCTAACCAGGCAAGGCTCTTGTGTTCTTGTATTCTTAAAAAGAATTTCATTGTATCAAAAAAATAATTTGTTTTCTTTTGTCACATTGTACATGCATTTCTGATTAGGTGGGCTTATATTATATTCAGAAAATTATAACTTTTATATTGGCATTCTAATCGGGGTGGGTTTTTATTCTGGAGAGACGTTTATAGAAAAAAAGAAAGGAAGAATGAAAATATAAACATGCTAAACTATAATTTATGTCTTAATCATCTTTAGATGGTGGACGACTTCCTCCATGTCGACGACTAGGTCAATGTTTTGGCCATTTTTTTCGTTTATTACGTATAATATCTTGAACAAGCGCCCATGCTTGATCATCATTAACCTTATTATTACCATGAGCAGCTGTATAATCTTTTTTAAAATCAGTATGTAATTCTTCAAAGATTTGTTTTTGTTGTTGTTCTCCAACTTGTCCAGCTTCCGTTTTTTTTGCACGCCGTTTTTCTCTTGCAGACGTATATAATTCCCAAGTTTGATCAGCTGTTATACTTGATTCACCATATTGTTTTCTATATGCTTCAAGAAACTCTTGTTTAAATTCACCTTCATGTTGTTGATCTCCCGCTGCCCTAAACCCTTTTTCAATTCTTGTTGCCATATTTATTTAAGCGTTTGAAAACTAATCGAATATGTACAGTGACTGCTTGCATTTATATACATGGTAGTCAACAACGTCTCCCTGTTTATTTCGTTCGTCAAGGGCAGCAAATTTAAATAATATTATTAGAAGATGAATAATAATTTCTAGTTGAAAATAGAAAAAAAGAGTAAAAAGCACTCAAAAGACATCTTTCAAATCATTTCTTTTTCTTTATGTATATATATAAAGGAGAAACCCAAGGTTTGTTTGTTTGTCTGTCTGTTCGCTATGCATTCAGTCCCTGGAATAGTTAGCGTCACGAAAATTTCCACGATGCTTACTTAGTGTGCCAAGAAAATAGATGGACATCCTTCTAAATGATAAGCTCCCCCCTCTCCCTTTTTTTTTGTATTTTATCACATACAGTTTTCTCTTGTTCTGTTTCTTTGAATATTGTATTGAATATATTTAGTTAGTCGTAAGATATACACAAATAAAGAAGGTTGATTCAGCATAATAATATAAGAACTTATTCTGAATTGTAATTGGGGACTCGAAAACGGAATAGAGTCCGAACCACAAGCTAAATAAAGAAACAACATTCTATTACATCTTAATTCCGTTACAATTTGACGATCACGTCAGGATATATACCAATTACAATTCGGAATAAGTTCTTATATTATTATGCTGAATTAACCGTCTTTATTTGTGTATATCTTACGACTGACTAAATATATTCAACAGAATATTGAAAGAAACAGAACAAGAAAAAACTACATGTGATAAAATACAAAAAAAAGGGAGAGGGGGGAGCTTATCATTTAGATGGATGTCCATCTATTTTCTTGGCACACTAAGTAAGCATCGTAGAAAATTTGGGTGTGGGTGGGCGAGAAGAAATGTCCCCAACACCCACACCCTTCAGACTTTATTTTTTTTTCGTAAGAATCATATTAAGATGCTCAATAAAATGGTATATTTTTTATTTATTTAAATAACTTTTATCATTTTCTAACACATTTTTTGTTGAACTTAGAGTATATTCATCGGATCTTTAAAAACTACAGAAGAAATCATAAAGATTGTCAACTGATACATAAGCTATTAAGTACTTTCAATATTTGTAACAGTAAAAATATTAACTCAGTTATTAACGAAAAGAAAACAATATACAATAGCGTCATCTATCTTCACCTGATTGTGTTTGCTAATTTTAACAACCTCTCTTCTCTCTATTCCGATTATTGTTGTCATCCCAACAAAGTTTCTACTCATTTGCTTAGTCTTGTCTAAGTGATAGTCAAATAAATTGTTCAAAATGTTGTCTTTGAATGATGCTGCTGTAAGTATTTTCTTGATGTTTAATATTTTGAATTAATTTCATATTTATCTAGCATAATGCTGAACAATATTCAGCTTTTGTCGAACAGCATATGAATGAACGTCGCCAACGTGTTGAACAACTTGATTCTTTTGTTCGTCATCGACTTCGACTTTATCGAGAAGCACAAGAACATGTTCAGCGACAAACAACGAATAAAACTGTATGATTGAATCATATCTATATATACATCGAGTTTTTATTTTATATCTATTTATTCAAAATAGATTGAAACAGTTGCTTTACCACCTCCACCAACATCAGGTGACACAGTTGTTGTTTTATCACAACGAGCTACAACTCCACTTCTCGAAAAATCATCGTCATCATCATCATCGTTTCATCCATGTGAAATGACAAACCGTGTTCGTCATAGTAAACAACGTTTAGCATCAAAACAACTTATTCAATCAGCTGATACTTCATCAACCGATGATATACAACCTGTTGGAACTTGGCTTAATCCTGCACCAATAATAACAGTAATATAGTTTTCAATTATTATTATTTAATCTCATTTTCTTATCTAAAGCCAAGGACAAATGAACAACCACGACCTTCATCAGGTAATTTTTCTTTTTGAATAAAATTCAAATAAAAAATTTATATTGTTTAGCAACAACACTTCAGCGATCCATGAGTGAAAATCATCTTTCAACATTTGCACTTAAAGCATTGACTAGTAAATAAGACGAAAAATTATTTATCTTCTTTATATTATATTGTTAAATATATAGATTCATTAACTAATGGTTTAACAAATATTGAAAATCGTAAACGTCTTCAAGCAACACGTGCTTTATTTATGACTATTGAACGACGAAAAGTTAAAGAAAATTTACTTTTAAATAAACAAAATAAAGAAATGCAACGGTTAGAGAGAATAAATAAAAATTGGACTTAATTTTTAATCGATTCTTTATTTAGTCTTGTTGAATTGAAAGAAGCTGAACGTTTGCATCAAGAAGAATCTCTAGCACAAAGACAAGTTTCAACAACTCATACTGTTTCAGGTTATTAAATCTTTACATATTTCTTTTTTTTTCGATTTATTAGCTAAATTTGTAGATCAATCTGTCGTCGATGTAAATAGTGTTGATCCAAAACAATTAGCTCATATTAGAAAACAACGTATACATGAACAAAAACGACGTGAAATCGAACGGTACATTAAAATATTTAGTATAACATTTGATTCAGAGTCTAAGAGATCCCTTATTCGCCTTTGATTTAGCATACACTGATTCATTTTGATTTTCTCCAGGTACATTCGAGCATTGAAAACAACATTGCGAGAACGTTGTTCGAAACGTGGTATTAATGTACCAACATTATGTTCATGTCATTCAACTATTTGGGATGCTGATCCAATGGCATGTTCACAAAATTGTTCGTTTTATCGAAATCCCACAGGTAATTGTTCATTTTTATTATTCATATATGAAATAATAAATTTTGTTTTATTTTTTATTTTTAAGCATTTGCAACATCACTTCATAGTTTACTCACATCATGTCAAGCCACAAATTAATAGAATATTTTATTTTGTGTTTTTTTTTGCTTAAAAAGAATGATGATTAGTAGTTATTAGTAATCAATATGAATGAAATAATTTGTATTTTTTTTTTCGGTTTTAGATAACATATACAGAATTTCAGTTATTCTAATGGTATGTTTTCATTATCAAAATAGATGTGTTTGACAATAACTTCACATATAGTCTAAGAATATTTTGTCTTAATTCTATTTAATAAAATTTATATTTATTTAAGGCTCGAACAAATCTATCTGTTATGCCAGATGTTAATATATGTCTTCGAGATGCCATGGATGCTATGTTTAACAATGGTAATCAGAATAAATTAAATAACAATAATCATACAGTTATGACACCGGATGACAGTGATGCAATTATCGATGTCGTCAATGATGATGACTCGTCATCAATAGAAGCTTTACAGTCGTCGATTAATAAAAGGAAATTAACAAATACAACAGTTATAAATCATGAACATCAAAATGATGGTTCAAAACGTTTATGCACAACGGATAGTCATCATTAATAATACTGATGAATAAAATAAAACAAAAAATAACATTGTCAGATCAATATTGTCTTGTTTAAATTTTTTGTATCAATTTTTTTCTGTCATTGTATGTGTATTAAAAATAGCCTTTCTCATGTTTTTTTGCGTAGTTTGTATACATATGTAAAATAAATGTATTGGGCAACTATGCAAATATATTACTCGTATTTGAATATTCGTATAGGATATACGACAAACTTTTTCATTGTTTGACGGTTTTGCTAAAGGTAACCTGTCATTATTTTCTTTTACTAATTAGTGACAAAAAAATAAACTGTCAGTTTTACCACTTTATCAAACGAAGATCGATTACTTGTTGTGTTGCATCTCATAAAAATATGCATATAATAATAAAAAACTTGATAATAATAGCGTGCCTGACATTATCAAGCAGAAGAATACAAAACGTTTACTCATAGTCAATACACACTTTATTTCACTATTTAAAAAAGATATGATACATGAAGTGTATCATCCATCCTAGTTCAATTAATTTTTTAATTAAAAATTAAAATAATACTTAAAAAAAATATGTTTAAATGAGTAATCTCATTTGAAAATAAGTTTAGTCTTCCTCCGAAGTAGGATCTTCTTGAATAGGATCTTCATGAATATGATCCTCTTTAATCTTGGTTACTGTCGGTGTATTAGATGATAATCCATTATCACAAGCGGAACGCATACGACTCATAAAACGAAGAAATGTAGAGATTGGTAATATTCTATGATGTCCATGAAGAAGTTCAAATTTTAATGAACGATACATTGATGCTGAATTTGATTTGCACATTGCATACAAATCATTTAATTCTTTGCCATTAATTCCATTACAAAGTGGTATCATCGATAAAAGATTTTCTTTTAATAAGAAATCTCGAACATTCACTTCATCCCAATCTGATACATTTCCCAAACTTCTTTTCAGTTTTATTTCAGGTGGAGCTTGTGATACTTTTCTTTCATTTTTTGAACCGTTTTCCTCTGCAATAGCTTTTCTTTCAACTCTGAAAGAAGCATACACAATTAATACAAATACATGTTGTTTATTTTTGATTACCTTGCTACTTCTTTTGCTGCTTTACGTTTTTTCTTCTGTAATTGAATCTCATTATCAAGTAATTCAATTGCTTTTTCAAATTCATATGTTCCAAAATCAATATACAATCGTGTACCCAATATAAAACCTAACCATCCATCAGGGTTATAATCTTTTTTCATTTTACATGGTACAATATGTTTTTTACGATTATGTGCATATTCAGCTTCTGATTGACAATTTGCACTTCGTTTATATGTGTCTGACATACACATAAGGATGAATTGAGCATTATCAACTGCATTTGCCTAAAGTATACTAATGTTTATATAAACATGTAATTATAAAATTTATTATTTCATACCATTGCCTGAATTGTCGATCCATGCATTTGTTCTTGATCAAGCCATATTTTATAACCTAGTTTTTCAGTCAAATGATGAAAAATACGATGAGCTAAGTCCATATCAGCCCATGAATATGATAACATCATATCATATTGTTCTTCTTCTTCTTCCTCTTCCTCCTCTACTACACCACTTTCTTTTGCTTTTTTCTTTTTCTCTTCTTTTTTTCGTTCAACTTCAGCTGCTTGTTCTTCTTTAAATTTTTCTTCTTTTTCAACCTTCCAAATCAAACCTTCAGCTGCTTTTTCTAATGTAACATTTTCTTTTTCTTTTGCATTATTATAGATTTCAGTAACTCGTGTCATTAGTTTTGCATCTTGTTGCAGTGTGTTTACCATATGAGGATTATTGAATGTAGTTGACCAAAGAATTTTAAGAGCATCCTCTAGCTGTGTTTCAGATTGTTTGTTTGGATCACCATCACGAATAAAAGAAACTAATACTTGTGCACCATTTTGTTGAATAAATTGATTTTTGATTTCTTCATGTTGCATTAATGCTATAGAATGAGAATAATTTATATGATCAATACTTTTTTTGTTATCAAAAAGAAAATGATACCTTGGAGACTTGAAAGAGTACTATCCATATTTGCATTGTATTCATTTGGATTGAGTTGTTTGAGTTGATCAATAAATACACTAGTAATTTCATTTGGTTTTTCATTTATTTCTTTTTCATCCATAATTTCTGCAAGAATACTAAATGCTAATTTTCGTTCTTCAATATTTTGAGTAGATGTAAAGTTGTGGAAGAGTGAAGTTAATTGACGATTTTTCATGATTGTACGAATATCAGTATTTTTGGATAGATTATGAAATGCTTCTAGTGTAACATTAATTAATTCTTGATCTTGTGGATTAGCTAACACTTGTTCTTTTAAAATTTTAGTTAAACGATCGACAAAATATTGTGCTTTTTTATCAAAAGAATGAAAATTAGGAATATTGAGAAGTTGAGTATACCGTTCGAATATATAAGCTAAAGATTTCGTGGTCATTGGTGGTGGTTTTTCCATAGCTTGTTCTAATTGAGTTAGAAGTTGGTCATAAACATGTTGAACTACTTTAATTAATTTCATCGTGTTAGGTAAAGTTAGTGCAGTTGCTGATGCGAATGGTACATACTCCCAACAAGTATATAAAAGAAAACGATCTACATCAGTAAGTGGTTGATCATGTTGTAATTGACGTAATGCTTGAATAAAATCATAGGAATCAAGAGAATTCATCACCACTAAATTAAATAAATGTTTAGTAATTATTATCTTATGAATATATCTAAAGAAAAACTTACAATCATCAATTAAACGTTGATTTTTTTCTATACTAAAGTAGAATGGAGCTCCTTGTAATAATTTTATAGTTAGTATGCCCAATGTACATATATTTGGATCATCGTTAAGATCTGGTTTATTGAGAACAATATCATCAACTTGCTCCCCTACTAAGAACAAAAATCTTTTCGTTGCTAACATATCTCGTATATATTTTCGCGTTTGTTCAGCACTTGGTGCAGGTGCTGCTTCAGCAACATGTACAAAAACAAGTACAATCTTAAGAAATATATCTGTTTCTTGAATATTTAGACGTTGATTAGATGATCTCCAATTAGCTATTATATCAACAAGCATCTGATGTAAAAATTCCGTAAGTGGATGTTGAAGCACCTTTGGATGAAGTAATTTATGTGGGATTATTCCTAGAACAGCATCTGCTATTTGTTCGACAGCATCGAGAAATACAGTGGTTGTTGCATTACCACTTTTCTCCATTCGTTCGAATTCAACGAGAAATTCATCGAACATAGTACTAATATCATCTGGAGAAAGCTCGTGGTCAATGGAATCCTGTCTAATAGCAAGTTTATTAGCTTGATTGATCATTATCGGTGACGCACAAATATCATCGGAAGTGAAAACGTCGTCAACAGAATTTTGTTTATTAAATTTATTGATCATTATTGGTGACGATGGTATTTGATTTTCTTCTGTCATGATAACAGAAATCTAATTGGCAATTTGCTCGTTTATCGAAAATCTAAATTAAAAATTTAAAGCTAATATATATATATATATGTATGTATTTATGTTTGTAGTGCATCTCTATCGATAGTGAAAAGGCATATAAATAAATACATTCGTGTTGATTACAAAGATATAAAAACCAGGTACGCTTGACAAAAAACATTTTGTTCGTTTCTGACATATGCCTGTATTATTGTATCGTTTGTATTTCGCTATGACGTATATAAGAAAAAATCAGTTTATATATCAACCAAATAAATATGAAGAAATATGTGCATATTGATCGTCATAATTATCCTCACGTGGATTCGTTCTTTTTTTTTTGAATATGCAATAATTACCTGTACTCCACTAGCAAATAACTACTTGGAGAAATCCATCAAGCGTAGCAAAAAAACATATTTTTTTAAATGTGATATTGTTTACACCTATCAATATATTGTCTTTATTCAGTATTATTGATGAACTTTATCAAGTTTATGTTAATAAAGAGATTGAGTAGCTTCTAATTATCAGGTACATTCAATTCCCTTAATTTGTAAATGCGATATTTGATTTATTCTTGATAAGAAAAATTATATTTTTAAAATAAAAATTATAATTGCTTTTGATGTGGGTTTGTTTACATCAGTTGGACACAATTTAATTCTAATAATCGTACATAACACATGAGTAATACGACGTAGAATAATTATTTTTTTATAAAAACTATACCGAGTTATCAGATCTTTTCGATTTTTATAAATTTCAAAGGCTTAATTCATACCTTAAATAAGTTAATAGTCGGAAAGAAGAAAGTGATACAACACAAAGTAATAAGATCCGATTATTCATAGATGATGGTTTTATCATTTGAAGCTGCCTCTTCACTTAATCTATTCAAATTCATTTCTTTTTTATTGTCAATTCTCTACAATGATACATATGTCAATATGATTTATTATAGTTGTACCCAAAAATTTTTTTAATTTGTTTTGACTTGTACAAAGGCGTATAATTTTCTCTTATCAGTCAAACTAATATTATTGGAGCTTATTCATTCTAATGAAAAATATGATAGTAAGAAATGGTATGCAAATTAACAACGAAATATTTAACTGATAATTTTTTATTTATTAAGTAATCTATGTTTTTAATGTATGTTCGATAATGCGCCATTTCATTCGAATATATTTTCTCGATATAAAGAATAAGGTATGTCGTAGAAAGACCGAAAACTAATTAAAGAAGGGGAAAAATATCTAACGAGAAAAATGTCGAATGATTAAACATAATAGAGGAAAATGTCGAAAACAAAAAATGATGTGTCGCGTAAACATCGACTCTAACCCAATATAGTTTGTTATTGACTTTTTCATCATTTTATTACCTTGAAATTATAATCAATATTAACAATGATGACTGATAGTTGATAGAAAACAATTTAAATAATCAGATTACTAATATTAAAAACTGAAAATCTATTGTAATGACTACAGTTCGTTCATCTTCATTAGATGAAAATCAGCCACTATCGTCAGATATTTCATTTATTCAATTACAAAAAAGAAAAACCTTTGCTTGTATCGACTAAATACATTTTCAAATTGAACAAAACATAGATGTACGTGAATTTCGCGAAAATGTGAAGCGATACATAAAACAACACGTATTTATAAGGAAGAATATGCAGAAGCAATGTTATTAGTTATTTACTTGATATTATAAATGAATTTTTGTTTCTTTGAAGATAGTGCACCAAACATACTGACAGCACAATTATTTGAAATTTTTGATATTTTTTTTTTCTACTTTTCTACGGCCAATCTCCAAGTTAAGCATCTGACAACACCAATGTATATACTATATATATAGAATCTAATAAATTTGCATTTTAATTGCTACCCAATTTCATCTGAATCTTCTATATAAGTATATAACTTATGACAAATTTCCCTGTTTAGTTTTTAAAGACAAATATCTTTCTCTATTTCTTGAACAACAATTTATTAATGCAGTTTGTATTTATATCCTACATTATAAAAGCTTTTCTGCATAAGATTTCTACAGTTTCTTGCTAAGTAATCACAGTGATTAATTTAACAAAATTCTTTTGATAATAAAAAAAATAATCTATTTAATTTTCAAAATCTTTCGTTTTTTTTACATACAAGAAAGTTCGCAAAAAAAATCACAATTCATGCGATTCCGTAGTATCAATAATACAAGTTTCTATTTATTAAAAGCGTATAAAATAAAAAAGTTTAATTTATGAACTACTAAATTACAGCAAAATATAGCAAAAGTTAATCAGCATCATCTAAACATTCTTCTAAATTATTATTACAAATGCATGCATCTAAAGGTAAACCACGATCACAAACAGCACGTAAACGTTCGATAAAATGAAGAAACGTAGAAATTAATA
Organism: Adineta steineri; assembly: GCA_905250115.1. Lineage (NCBI taxonomy): Eukaryota > Metazoa > Rotifera > Eurotatoria > Adinetida > Adinetidae > Adineta > Adineta steineri. Next base: position 35,916 of record CAJNOI010000126.1, read on the forward strand.
AAACTTTATCGTGAATTTTAAGAAGTTCAGATTTTAAGCAACGATACATTGATACAGAATTCATCTTACACATTACATACAATTCACTTAGTTCTTGACCATTGATCCCAGCACATAGTGGTAAAAAATCCGTTAGATCTTTTTCCTTAAGAAATCTTCGTACAACAGATTCACTCCAACTTGAAACATTATCCATATCTATCGTTTCTTCACTTTTATTATCATCACTTTGGGATTCTTCTTTGACATCATTTTCTGTAGTAGTAGCATCATCTTCTTTAATATCATTTTCTTTAATATCATCTTCTTTGATATCATCTTCTTTTGTATTATCTATTTCGACTTCCAGCTTTTTTTCTAATCTAAAATTAATATTCACAATTTATAGGAATACAAATCTTTCGTATTACCTCGCCATTTCTCTTGCTTCTTTACGCTTTTTCTTTTGTAATTGAATTTCATTATCAAGTAGTTCAATTGCCTTTTCAAATTCAAATGATCCAAAATCAATATACAATCGTGTACCCAATATAAAACCTAACCATCCATCAGGGTTATAATCTTTTTTCATTTTACATGGTACGATATGTTTTTTACGATTAAATGCATATTCAGCTTCTGATTGACAATTTGCACTTCGTTTATATGTGTCTGACATACACATAAGAATAAACTGAGCATTATCGACTGCATTTGCCTAAAGTATACAAATACGATCGATATTTATGTTGCAATCAAAATTGGAATTCGCTCAAATTTTAGAGATATTTAAAAGACTTTATGGAGCTTCACGGAACTTTATGAGTAACGTCGATGCTATATCTCCTCAGATTTTACAATTTTTTTATCAAACAAATTACAACTTCTTTGCCTAACCTATTTACCCCCTAATTTCTCAAGATCCTAGCTTAGAATAATACTTAGTCAAGCAAAGAACTCTTCTATCTTTAAAATGGCGACTGCGTTCGCTATAGGACAGATGTAAGTGAATGATACGAAAATGCATATCTTCACTGTTAGTCTCATTCTATTTTTATCCCGATGAGTTTAGAATTTGACCGGATTCCAGTTTTGACCGCAACATATACATATATAATCGTAAAATTTATTATTTCATACCATTGCTTGAATCGTTGATCCATGCATTTGTTCTTGACCAAGCCATATTGTATAGCCTAGTTTGTCAGTTAAATGATGAAAAATACGATGAGCTAAGTCCATATCAGCCCATGAATATGATATCATTAGATCATATTGTTCTTCCTCTTCTTCTTCTTCTACACCACTTTCTTTCGCTTTCTGTTTTTTCTCTTCTCTTTTTCGTTCAGCTTCAGCATCTTGTTGTTTTTTAAATTTCTCTTCTTCTTCAACTTTCCAAATCAATCCTTCAGCTGCTTTTTCTAATGTCATATTTCCATATTCTGTTGCATGATGATAGATATCATTTACTCGTGTCATTAGTTTCAAATCTTGTTGAAGCATATTTATAACATGAAGATTATTGAAGGTATTTAACCAAAGAATTTTGAGAGCTTTTTCTTGTTGTTTATCAGATTGTTTGCTTGAATCACCATCACGGATGAAAGAAACTAATATATTTAGACCATTTTGTTGAACAAATCTATTTTTGATTTGTTCATGTTGCATTAATACTATAAAATGAAAACAGTTTGCATGATCAATAATTTTTTTATTATTGAAAAGAAAATGATACCTTTAAGACTTGCAAGAGTACTATCCATATTTGGATCGTACTCATTTAGATTAAGTTGTTTGAGATGATCAATAAATACACTAGTAATTTCATTTGGTTTTTCATTTATTTCTTTTTCATCCATAATTTCTGCAAGAATACTAAGTCCTAACTTCTGTTGTTCAGCATTTTCAGTGGATATATAATTGTAAAAGATTGAAGTTAATTGACGATTTTTCATAATTGTACGAATATCAGTATTTTTGGATAGATTATGAAATGCTTCTAATGTAACATTGATTAATTCTTGATCTTGCGGATTAGTTGATAGTTGTTCTTGTAGAATATTAATTAGACGATCGATCATATATTGTGCATGTTTATCAAACGACTGAAGATTATGAATATTGATAAGTTGATGACACCGCTCGAAAACATATGCAAGAGATGGAGGTGCAATGGACAATAGTTCATCAATAGCATGTTCTAATCGTATTAAAAGTTCATCGGAAAGATAATGAATAAGATCGATCGGATTTGGTTGTGCTGAGGAATTTTGTTTAGTTAAAGATGTAGAAGAGAGATATTGCCAACAAGTAGCAAAAAGATAAGAGTCAATATCATTAAGTGGTTGACCATGCTGTAATTGTAGCATGATTTGTCTATAATCATATGAATCAAGACTATTCATTATTACTAAATGATATAAGAAATCATTCTAACTATAGACATAGTTGTATTTTAAGAAAAAATGAAACTTACAATCATTAATTAAACGATGATTTCTTCCCAATGTATAATAAAATGGCGATCCTTGTAATAATTTAATAGTGAGTAAACCTACTGCCCATATATTTGGATCATCATCCGAATTCTCTTTATTCAAAATAATAGAATCAACTTGTTCTCGTACTTTAAATAATAATTGTTTTGTAGCTAATAATTCATTTTTTGTTTTTTCATTTTCATTAATATTAGGTATAAATGCTTGTTCAGCAATATGTACAAAAATAAGTACAATCTTAAGAAGTATATCTGTTTCTTGTATATTTATTCTTAAATGTGATACACACCAATTATCTAATATAGTCATAAATAATTGTTGTATAAAATGCATAAGTGGATGATTAAGAACTTTTGGATCAAGTAATTTATAGGGTAATATTGATAGAACAGCATCGACAATATCTTCTACGGCATCTAAAAATAATTTTGTTGTTGCATTATCACCTTTTTCCATTCGTTCAAATTCGACAAGAAATTGATTGAACATCGTACAGATATCAGTAGATGAAAGTTTATCATGGATTCTATCATGTTGAATGGCAATTAAATTAGCTGCTTTCACTATCATTGAAGATATTCTTAATACTAAACGAAGTTTGTTATTGATTTTATGAATCGAGACTTGTTTTACATATTAATAAAGACAAATTACAAGGTTGATTTGTAAATAAACGAAACGCAATGAAATCAATGTTACGGTGATTGGTGATGCATAATTGTTTTGTTGTTGAGAAGAACGAAAAAAAAATATGTGCAAATAGAAACAAAAAAATGTATATTTTGGTTTTATATACATATATATATTTTTTTTATAAAAGAATTTAGAAAATAATACTTTCAATAAATATAAAAAACAATTTTTTTTAAATTATGGTTTTCGTTTGTATACTTCAATGTGATAATTAAATTTACTACATCATTATTACATGTAATAAAAAAAGGTAAATTTATCAGAATGTAAATGTTTTATATTATTTATTTATCGACATTTTTTTTCTTCTTCTTATTCAAGCGATAAAAGTAGTTCAATGAATAATTAGACATAACTATACTACCATTAAAAACAATAAAGAAAAACAAACGAAAAAAAGTAACATGCATAGCTAATATAATGTCCTTCAAATACTTCATTCATATATAATTAAGATACTTATCGATTGTATAAGGTCAATAAATAGGTTTGATAATGTTTACTGCCTATTCGACACTTTTAAGAATAGGTGTATCCAATAATTATTTGTTAAACAACGAATAACATATTTTGGCTAAGATGAACGTAGAAATCGAAATAATATGTAAAACTAATGAACAGAATTATTAATATGTCAAAACGACAACATATTCTATAGTAATTTTCATCAGATTATTTAAAGTTAATACTAGACAGAGATTTTCTCTTTATTTTTAATCTTCTCATCATATTGATATATTTTAATAGTTCTTAAAAAAATTTTCATATTATGATAACCTTCTTATTTCTCTTCAATTATGTCTATACTACCCTAGTTGAACATACTGATGTCAATGATTGTTCTTATTCATACAAGTCTAAAAAATTAAATATCTATGGATTTATCTTTTCTTACATCATATATTTTAAACACTAAAACAAAATACATTTATAGTCGATAAAAACACATAAACAAGACAAAAAAATATTCCATATAGATTTCATTTTTATTTCTACTCAAATATCTGTTGCTATTTGTGATGATGATAGAAGTGTTTCTGTAGTAGTCAGATTATTATTTGGTTTTATTGATGTTGTTGTTGGTTTTAATGGAAATGAATTTGTATTTACTGGACATTTTTGAAAAAATGAAAAAAGATCAACTGGTAATGGAAATACAATAGTTGAATTTTGTTCCGTTGCAATACCATTTAATGTTTGTAAATAACGTAATTGCATTGCACATGGTGATTGTGAAAGAATATCAGCTGCTTCTTTCAATGCATGTGATGCTTTAAATTCACCTTCACTAACAATAATCTAAAAGAAAAGATTTATTTTTCTATATAAATATATTTTTTTTTGTCTTCCATTACTTTTGCTCTTGCTTCGCGTGCTGCTTCAGCTTCAGCAGCCATTATACGTTGTAACATTTTTGGTAAACGTACATCTTTTATTTCAACTCGTTCAACTTTAATACCCCAATTTGCTGTTGCTTCATCTAAACATTCACGCATTGCTTTTGATACGGCACCACGATCACATAATAATTCAGATAAAAGACGTGTACCAAGAACATTTCGTAATGATGTTTGAGCTAAAAGACGTGTTGATTCTTGTGCATATTCAACATTAGCAACTGATACAGTTGGATTAAAAACACGATAATAAACAACAGCATCAACAGCAACTGTTACACTATCACGTGTTAAAACTTCTTGTGGTGGAACATCAAATGAAACAGTACGCATATCAACAAGATGAATTGTATCAATACAAGGTAAAATTAAAAAGATGCCAGGACCACGTACTGAATTACTACTTAAACGACCTAAACGGAATATAACAGCACGTTCATATTCTTGTATAATTTTCAATGTAACAAAAAGTGAAAATGGAAAAAAAAGTACAATAAGACACCATGAACATATAATTAATGTTGTTTCACATAATGTACGTTTTGAATCTTGAATTTCTTCTCCGATTACATATGGAACATCATATTTTTTCCATAAACGACGTATACTTGATCGTGTTCTTTTTATTAATATATCATCACGACGACGATTATCATCAAATATAGCCGATATAGATGATCGACGAGTTAAACGTGATGGTGTTGGCATTGTCGGTACTATTGATCCTGTAAATGGTTGTTGTTCATCGTGATCATTCGAAAATACATCATTTGATGAACTATGTCGAGAAGGAACCATGGAAAAAAGTACTGAAAATTAATAGAAAGTTTTCTTAATATAAGTCTTATAGAATAAGAAAAAAAAGAAAAACTTTTTTTAAGACCTTGAAAATAGTTTAAAAGAGGAGCAAATCCTTCTTAGAAATATTTTTACGCATAAAATAAAAGAAGAAAATTATACACATGATAAAATAGAAAATAAACCGAAACAAGTAGTTTATTCTAGTTGATTTAGATACTGAGCGGATTAATGAAAGACAGAATAACACCTTACTATAAACAAAAAATTATTTTTCTCACCCATTTTTTTTTTCTAATAAATAATATTTTATGAAATGCAATCAATTATCATGATAATATCTGAATTTAATACTATCGAATAAATATGCTGTTTTTTTTAAACGTATTCTAGTTTTATTGGTTCTATCTAATTTATAATGATCAAATGTATTAATCTCTATAATCAAATCAATTCTACAGAACTTAACTCTTGAACATAGTAAACTATTCTCTTCATTTTTCATAGAGAAGAAACAACAAGAAAAGCGTTACACTTTGTGACACTAGGAGGACATCGGTGTAATAATTTTTATTCAATATTGTTGATAGAAAGACGAACAAATGTATTTATCTGATCAAGATCATGATCAACTGATACATGCATTGCTCCTTTCTTCCTTAACTACTTTTTTCTCCTACGTTACATATCTTTTTTTGTCGTCAATAAAACACAAGCATGGTCAATAAGAGTTAGTGACATCATATTGTCAGATCTTACATATTCTTTTTTTCTACAATGACAAGAATATAAAGAAAATAGCTTAAAAAAGGATATTAGCATACCGAAAGGAAATGACCGACAATCATACAATAAATTAAAAGAAGAGAAAAAAAGATTCTAGTAGAGGAAGATTTCATATGCTTTATTATTTATTGTGTAAATATAAAATTTATCTATGATTGTTAATGACAGTAACAAGAAGAAGACGAAGTAATACAATATATATATATGACTAAAGATAGGAATAATTCGATAATTGTTCTACTTCACAGATATGTATATTTTTATTATATTTAATAGACAATGCTATGCACAATTTCTAGAATGAAAAAGTTAGATAATAAAACAGCATTCTCACCCTGCATGTCTCTCTGCTAATTCATAGATTTATATGAATGATATAATTGTAATAAATAACTTTTATCAAATGAAAGCTTTTTCTATTCAATCAAATAAACTATATTACTATTAAGATGTTTATATTTATTCTGATGATAGATAGTAATCGAGATACAGGCGTTTATTCTTCTCAATATTATTAGTTTAACACTTACGAAGAATGGTCCTCGAGTATATTCTCAAGTTTTTTTTTTGTCCTATAAAAAGTAAATAAACTTGTCAAGTTAAATATATAGATTTTAAGTAGAAAAACATCAAGTACTAAGTCTGTTCGGAGGAAAAACATAATTACAGTTCAATCATTTTTTAATTAATTTTAATATAAAAATAGTTACACAAAGTTGTCTATTGATTCTCTAAACATATTAATAACAGGAAGCTTATTGAATGATTTATTAATTAAAAAATTAACGTGAATACGTAATACTTCTAACTGTTTCTCATGAAAGTATCGAATTCTAGTGCATATATGTAAAGAGAGAACAATTTATTTTAAATTACCGAATTATAGTCATGACGAAGAAATGGTTTTGTATAAGTAACATTCTTAATGATATGATGTGTCATCGTTCGTTTTTTCTCTCTCTACTATAAGCTTTTTCTTCATTTATTTTTAATAAATAACAGAATATTGTTCGACAGTTTTTGTATCTATTTGTTTTCACAAGAGATTTTATGGTTTTAATTTAATCAATATATATAACGAACATAGTTTACAACTCTGTAAGAAGTATTATGTAATTGTTTGTATATAATAATCAATAAGAAATGCCTTGATTACAAATTTTCTTCATAAAAGTCCACGATCATATTCAAATCAAAAGAGTATCGTTTTTTAAATCTATCTCATCAGTATAACATACTTTGAAGACTTACTTGGCTCTTCAAACATATCAGATGGAAACATATCTTATACTATTACTGTATGTTGAATAATTAATTTCGAAATAGTCTCTTATTTATATGCAACTCATATTTCTTTAAACAAGACACATTTTATTACTTCCAATTCATTTGATGTCTCAAGAGATATATTGTCTTTATAGGAAAAGTTCATTCAATGGAAAATTATATTGCTAAATATTATACGTATAGAAAGACATTAAATATGACATTCAGCAAGTAATCATTTTTTTTTGTTTAAAAGAAATATGGATTCGATAGATTTGATATATAGAAGTAAAAATTACAGTTTCTATACATATCTGCTGATTTTTTTATTCATTTTAACTCGAAAACTATTGTCAAAAGTTTTCCGAACTATTTAATTTACAACTTAACAAATAGATTTTTGATCATTGTCAACAAAAAATGTATGTCCACTAATACGCGCGAAAAGTGCATC
>CAJNOI010000126.1:43886-67456 GCA_905250115.1 Adineta steineri
TGGAAAATAATGGCAATAGCTACGTGATAATGCAGCAGCTGACTACACGGGTACAGAAATACTGCTTCTATGTACCGTTGATTTCCGATGTTTTCCTTCCTGATTCGCATCGTAGTTCTCCATCTAAAATCCTATATCTTCTTCTGTGTCATCAGTTTTATTTTAAATAGTATTCTTCAGCAGAAACTACTTCTCATTATTTTCTTTCGTCTCTTAATGATGTTTACTGCTAATAATATTTATCTGTCTTTGAATTTATACAATCAATATGATAATTAAATACTCTTGATTACAGTAGATAATTTCTTCGCTATTCCTTCTAAATATTTTTCTTGTTTCTCATCTTGCTCTTTTTCTTCCATTAAATTTCTTCAAATTATTATCCAAATAGAATTATTTGAATTATAATAGTAGCAAAAAATAAAACATGATAAAAATATCTCACTTCATTTCTATTTTTTGCCACATTAATGCGCATCATTGACGTATTCTAATAAATTTTTTATTCTTTATTATTCAGAAAAATACTACACTTGACACGCATATTTATTATTATCAACAAATAATACGGAAATCGTGTTAGTATGATACAGATAATTTATTATATTGTAACCATTGTTTCTCTACTAATAATTGTATTGAGTATAATTTATACCATTCCAGTTTTATTTATTCGTCGCTTTCGAAATTTCAATAACATATTTACTGTCAATTTATGTTTCACAATAGTATGTTGTATTAGTTACTGGCTTTTCTTTTATGTACTACAAGCCTTCGATTCTCAATTTTTCTATATAAATAATCGATGTTCTATATTAGTCTATTTTCAAACGATCACTACTTTACAAGTACCCTTAGCTAGCATTATACTTTCAGTTTTTCGTCTTTGTTCTGTTATTTATTATAACATAGCATTTTTTAAAAGGAAAGAATGGGTTATACTATGTATAATACTTCAATGGATCTTCGGATTTGTTTTTTCAATACCACAAATTATATTCTATGATAAAGTAAGACTTATAAATATTAAAACGATTAATTTAATGTTTTATTTATATTATAGGATTGTAACTCACAATTTCGTGGTCGTATTTATGTTTTAATACTAGTTGTAATTGTTCCATCGTTTATTTATATAATAACTAATCTTATAATATTCAATCATGCTCGAACTTCAACTAATCGTGTTCAAGCATTAAATCAACAAGAAAATAAAACATTTTCTCGTCGTGATCTATATTTACTTAAACATATGATTGTTGTGTATTGTATATTTGTTGGAGGATGGAGTCCTATTTATTTATTTTCAATAATTAATTATAATGATACTTTCAATCCAAATATAGGTCCAATTTTAACACTTATAGCTACTTTATCTTTATTATTAATTATCATTAATCTATTGATTTATAACAATGAATTGAGAAAATATCTAAAAAACAAAATTTTCAGATGTTCGGATATATAAAAGTATATATTGTATTTAAAAATGTAAATAAAAATAAATCATATATACACATAACATAGAAAAACAATACAACTCATCATTTCATATATTAAATAAAATTTACTATTCACATTAAGGAATATTATTTTCCACATGAATAAATATAAAATGTCGAATAAGTGATAATTATAATAAAAATAACGAAATTATTCATAATTAAATATTTCCACCGTAAAACTCATGTAAGTTATTTTAAGAATTATTTACTTTGAATAGTTAACGCAAAATTTAATGTAAGATGAAGTAAAGCTTCTACAATATCTTCTTTGATGTTCATCATCAATAAAATTTTGATTCATTATTTTCTAATTTATTTATTTCAATTGAAACATCGTTCAACTATCGCAAACAATAATGAATTTACAGGTGGCACGTTAAAAAGAAGTGATATTATACGTATACAAGGTATTACAACAAACGGACTTAAAAAGAAAAGATTGACTGATCAAATACTGAAAGAAATATTTCTTAGTATATACTTCCTCTCTCACAAACAAATATATTTGACTGCATTTGTTCTACATTATATATTAGTTCATTTATTACGAAATATAAAAACTCTCATTATTACTCCTAAGATGTACTAGTATAACAAATATACATGTTGTATATTTTACAAAATGAGATATTATTTGTAATCTAATCATTAAAAATAACTTATTCTAGTGATGTTAATCACAAAATCAAATATTCATTTTCGAGAGGTATAATTATGTTATGTTACGTTCATTAACTCTTCCGGAACGAAACAACTTGTATATCCATGACATGCGTTCAAGAGCGATTCGATTATTTTCTTCTTCCGAACATCAAACTTTTTTAAATGAAGAAAATCGAAAATCCGTCCAACTTTTCTGGTTATTATTTTCTACGGTTTTCACAAAATATAATCTTAACTCAATGGCCTTTCAGATACCAAAATCTATTCACAAGACAAATAATTCATTAGTATCAATCATAATTACCTTTGAATATGATCAACAAACAAAAAGACTACTTACTTTACACGTAATCATATCAAAATTTTGATAGAATTAATTGATTTCATTATGAGTAATATTTTTTCTTTGATGTTCACATGCTTTTATATTTTTATTGTGGCAAATCATTCATATCACGTGTTTTCTTTACTAATCTAGTCACTAGGTTCTAAGATTTGAAATAATTATATAATATATCTGACTTTTGTAATACTACATCAAACATGTACTTGATATAAAAACGAATCTGTTTGAACCAAATGACAGATTTTTTCAATTTTGTTTTTGAAAAAAAAAGTAAAATTATGCATTTGTCTTCGTTTAGACAGACAGTTAATCAAAAACATGCAACCGCCTACCGAGGTGTTGATTAGTTTGATCATTCATCTTTCATAAAATATACAAAAATGACACCAGCTTGATGATGATGTAAAGTATATTTCATCCATTGACGATCACTTGTTATCAAAATATAGAATAACAAATTAGACGATTCGTCGTTACAGATTAAAATAATTTATCAACAAATTGGAAGCAGTTTACATCTTCTATCAATCTATTAGCACAGCAGGTTGCTTCCTTATTTCTCTATCTCTCTCTCTTCTATTTATCAACTTATTTCACACCTATCTTCTCTTTATAACTAGTCGTGCATCTTTAATTCTTCATCACAGTTAATCAATTCATCACTATCAACAAGTCAACTATCAACAAGGATTGAATCCATTCATCGTATCAAAGACTTTTGCCTAATTTTTCCTATTTCATAATATATTTAAATCTTTACCTTCTTCTATTCTAGGAATTTATTGATGATGTATCAACAAGCCGAACAAGAAGCTCTTCTCGGTAAGTTTTTAATTCATTCTAAAAATAAATTTAATCTATTTTTAATAGCTGGTCATGGTCGTGTTAATCAACTCGGTGGAGTTTTTATCAATGGTCGTCCATTACCTGATTGCATTCGTCGTCAAATCATTGATATGGCTAGAACTGGAATTCGTCCTTGTGTTATTAGTCGTCAAGTAAATAATGTTTTTCACTATGAATTGTTTTATAATTAAATATATTATACATTTTAGTTACAAGTATCTCATGGATGTGTTTCAAAAATTCTCTCACGTTATAATGAAACAGGTTCTTATAAACCTGGTCCAATTGGTAATAAAAATAATCAACGACAAGTTAAAAACAATAATTTAGAAATTGATAATGATGATGATCAAACAACTGAAGAATCAGATGAGAGTAAAAGTACATATATAAGATAATATTTAAATTTTTTTCTAATATTCACTATTACTTTTAAGATAATTCACTTAATGATACATTACCATTGCGTCCAGTTAAAAATGTAACTAATAATTCACGTCGTTATCGTTCATCATTTAATGCTGAACAAATTGAAATGCTTGAACGAACATTTTCTCATACACCATATCCTGATGTATCTACACGTGAACGACTTTCACAATGTTTAAATATTGAAGAAAATCGACTTCAAGTATGTTTTATTTTTTCGTACATGTTAGTTTTTACAATAATTTCTTTTTATTCAACAGATATGGTTTAGTAATCGACGAGCTCGTACTCGTAAAACAACTGCTATATCCACTTCTAGTATTGTCAAAGACGAAGAAAACACGATACCATCATTTCTTGCATCACCTGTTATGGATATGAAACCATATTCAACTGCGACCAATATTTTTGATCCAACAGTAACATCCAGTCCATGTTCAAGTACATATAATTTTCTTTTTAATTAATATATGTATGTAATTATTATTTTTCTTAAAGGTTATTGGCCGCCATCATCTTCAATGTCATATGGATCAATCAATCCTTCATACGCACCAATGAGTAGTCATTATTATTCAACATACGATTCACCAAGTACAACATCAGTCTATCCTAATTATCCATTGTCATATTCACCGTATCCTTCATTCTATTAATCTTTTTGTACATTTTTTGGAATATTTATATATTTTTTTGTTATTGCTTTTCTTTGGGCTTGTATCACTCGGTCGTTAATTGAGAAATTAAAAGTCAATAAATTGTTTTTAAGTAATGAAAGTATTGTTGATAATCTTTTTTCTGTTTTGAAAGATAGTGGCAATAGCATTAAATAAAAAATGGCATCATTTCGATACATCATCTGTCTCACTTTGCAAAATATATTAGAGAAATAAACATGACAGATTGTGATCAAATATAATGCGTTCGATTCGCAGTTTGTATGGTTATGCTACTTCATAGATGATTATTAACTGTCTGTGACATTTGTTCTCTTCGTTTGATTTAACAGTATGAAAACTAATGGTGCAAATTTTGTCTGAACTAGATTAGTTCACGAGTAAATGGAAATAATTTGAATCGATAACTGTTTAGTGATGAAGAATTCTTCTAGTGGATGATTACTACTGTTATTATATTACACAATATAGCATTTATGACTTCTAGTTTTGTAGTCGATAGTCAATTTGTAGGTATAAGATCTCCTTGGATATCGATAATGTGAATAAAGTAGAATTTGTACCAACTTTTCTTGTTCTTTGTTTTGCTTAAACCGTATGACTCAATTGTGTATACTTGACGAATATTTTTATTATACGGTTTCTTAAAAAATGTGAAAGTCTCTAAAATATAACATTTCGAAAGTATTATGAACTGAATTCTATATCGAGTATGTAAATATAATTGTGAGGTAAATAATAGTTACCAGCACTGTTTTACAATTCACAATGAAATATTAAATGAGAGTTTGGATTATCGAATTAATGGTTGTGGATTTTGTTATTCGTTTTTATAAACAAGAATAGATTATAACTCGATACTGATCAATCATTTTGCTTGCAGTTTATTCTACATTTAGACTTTCAGTCTCGTCATGAAAAGATAGTGAGGTAGGATTGTGTCTGATAAAAAGCAATTGAATGAAAGATGAGTAAGTCGATTAGAATCACAATCTAATGATTAAGTCAATATCTTTCGTATTCAATATCAAACAATTTTTATTTTTGGACTTTCATTCAACAAAGACAGATACAACAAATAAAGACAAGCATAGAGATTAATAGTACATATCTCTTGTGTTAAAGAAAGGTATAATAACTCGTACTCAATTGAAAAAGAAGACAAAAAAAAAATGAAACGATAAAGTATCATTGCAGAAAACAGACAGGAAAAGAACAATTTAACAACAGGAATAAGAAAAAAAAAAGAATTAATCAGCGTGTTCATCATTCATATCGGATGCCAATGCACCTCGTACAGTCATACTTATTGTCCATACTTTAGTATCAATTGGACAACCAGTTGTTGGTGGTGTAGGTTTAGATCGTAAAAACCATTTATTATAATGAAGAGGTATACGAGGATGACGAAGAAGAAAATCATAGAAATATTCCGGTGCAACGGTATCCATCTATTGAAATAAGATTAATTTATAGAGTTTTATAAATATATTAGAAAGAATATAAACTTACTTTAAGACGATAATTTCGTCTTACAACTGAAATTGCTTCGTTGTGTACAAAGAATTGTACATCAAGCATGAGACAAGTTGTTGGAAATTTATCCATAATACGAGTTGCAATATATTCTTCTTCAAAATCAGTTAATGGTGGAATATTTTTTGATAATAATTCTTGAATATTTAATCCATTAGCACGTGTTTTTGAGCTCATATATTCAATATCGGTACTTGAACTGGGATGATGAGAAGATGAATACTAAATAAATTAATGAACGTTGATTGATTAAAAGAGAATTATTAAATACTTAGGAGCTATTAAAAGTCTTTTCAGTACGATCGAATATTTAAAAATTTCATCTCATTTAGATCGTTAAGTATGCGAGAATTTTATATCACAAATACTAAGATATTGTACTGGAATGTCTTAGTTTTTCAATAGTTTCATAGGTAAAATATATATTCAATATGTAATACATGATTGAAAAGTGTCAACGCTCGTTAATTAAAGTAGATATCAACAGAATTTCTATCAATTATCATTCCACTTGTACTGGTATTGTTAATCATAGCTTCAACCAAAGAGTAAAATCAGAACTTTAATTTTTCTTTCTCTTGTTTTGCTTAAGTTAGAGTACATTATAGTTAGGTAGTTGATTTTATTCTTTTATGAACTATAGAAAAGACCAAATTTGTATTTTGTATAGCATTTTTCATATTCGAGGTATATTCTTTTAATTTTAGAAGTCGAAACTCGATTAGACAGAGAAAGATTATATCAAGAAGAAAAGATCGTTAGATGATATTGTATGGGTTTACTACGCGAAGTATACAGATCTTATAATGAAGACTTATATGAAATGAATATCTTTTCTACTAGTATTTTAGTATGACATCACTTTATAGATATTTTTCATTTATTCTTTCCAGTTTTACTCACATGCATTGTTAAATTAACACCTTCTATATTCTAATATGTTCCTATAAATTTATTTCCAATTTTGTTTTTCTTGTATTTATATATAGATCATATATCATATATAGCTGCTGGGGGTAGAAAGGTAAGTGTGAGTGTTTATCCTTCTTTCACACTTTCACTCTCCCACACATCTAAATTCACATTCATCTCACATAAGCATATACTTTTAGTTATTTTCTGTAACAGCTATATAAATTGGTAAAAGTACATGGTGAAAAGATTCTAAGATAAAGACTAGGAGGATAATACATAATGTACGTGAACATATTAGAATATAGAAGAGGCGTTCATACGTCAATGCATGCTGTACAATATCAAATGAAATTTCGGGTCATCATTTAAAAACAGAATTCAAGTTTGTTTTTTGAATCATCACACTCTTTTGATATTAATCGTGGCAAATTCATTGATCTGAATAATTTTAAAAGAGCCGATGTCGGACAAAAGATATTTGTTAAGATAAGATATAGAATATGAAATGGGAAATGCAAATAGAAATGTGCTAACAACAATATTATAAAGGAAAACATAATAAAGAAATTCTCATTTGATCATAGTACAAAATACTCTACCTTAACATAATAATACTTATATAAACAATCAACTATCGCGGTGCTAATTTATTTACTCCATCTATCAAAGGGTTTCGTTGATACATTTTCTAGACTGATAAATGATCTCGATGTCAGATGTTTATAACAAAAAAAAAATAAACAAATGAACATAATCTCTGTCAATATGCTAGAACGTGACTATGTTAATGTTTACCATATCTTTTTATCATACATTAAAGAAGATTAAAATATAGCCTTACTAAAAATAACCTACAGGATACAATAAAGTAAAATTTCGTTTAATTTAGATTGGTATCTAAATCTATGGTGTGATTGTGAATATGACAGATGATAACTACCATATATAAAACATTTATGAATGATTTGTTCAAGGTACAAGTACAAAGGTGATCATTGTATTATAAGCAGTGATTATCTATGTCAATCATCTTCGGAATGAATTATCGATAGCTAACCGATTCATCACTATTGAGATAGATCAACTTCACGTAAAAACAGATTAGTTTGCTCAGATAAATGTTTATTTGCAATACGTTCTATTATTTTAATGATAGTCATGAGATTATCAGTGATTTATCTAGCGGGAGGGCAAGGATGGTGGCACCCTCCTGAAGAACAATTCTGCCCTCCAGAAAATCCAGTCTTTGTGCTTATACTATGTATTAGGAGATTACTGTCTAATTTTCGACACTATACTAAGTTCAAAAGAACAATTTGATAACTATTTTTCTAAAGTTATTCTATCATCTAAAACTTCGATACATTGTGCAAATATATGATTGTATTTTAATATTTATCCTTTGAAATATTGAAAGAAATTACTACTTACTGTTGCTTCTGATTTAATATTACGAAGTATATGAGTATCATTAAGATTTTCTACAGAAAATACATTAAAATCTTGATGTTCTAATTTAACATCACTGTTCATTGAATAACGAGCAGTTGGACGCTAGGTAATTCATTAAAAATATTAAATTAAATAAATATTGCTTTCTATCTTACCGTACAAAATTGTTCAAGTATTTCAATATCATCATCATCATCATCATTAATATTATGGTTATTATTAATATTATGATTATGATTAATATTATGATTATGATTAATATTATGATTACTATGTTTATTATTAATAGTACGATTATTATCATTATTATTACGAAAATTTTTATGATTGTATGTATTTACTAAAAAAAATAAAAAAAATTTCATATTTTTAATTTAGAAAAGAAAATAAAAGAAATTATTACAAGCCGGCAATGATAAATTAGTCGTTAATGGTTTTCGTTTTTTCTTTGGTACTACTTTGTTTCGTTGTAATGCATTATGTTTAGGACATAGTTCACGTGAATAAGCAAGATTTGTACATTGTTCTGTAGTCCATGTACAAACAAGTCTCCAACGGCAACCATCATATTTTTCACGACGATTGTTTTGATCATTTTCAATATGTCGAATAGAATTTTTTGCTGGTGGTAATGTCAACGGTGCTGCTGGTGTTGCTATAGATAGTCTTGGATTAGAAACTGGTGAACTTGGATGATTGAGAAGTGAATTAAACATTTTTTTAATAGCTAATGGTGATGGATTCATTTTTATCGTGGAAAATATTGATAAACAAACGAAAAAAACTAAATATATGTTGTTGTTGTTATTTTCTATCGAACATGTGTCTGGTTATATATAGAAGAATAACATTGTTGTAGTCTTATGTTCTCTTATATATCGTTCGTTATTCACTATAGGAAAGAATTAGACGAAGAAAGAAAGAAGAAAAAAGAAGAATAAAATCGTTCATATAAATCGACCGTTATGTTCGACAGATTGTGATAGGAAAAAGAAAATAACAATTAGAATTAGGAAACTGTTCTGCGATCACGTGATTATTTTTAATTTCTTGCACTTCATATCAATTGGGGCGGGTGACTTTTATTTCCATAAATTAATTATGTAAATGTCTTTCAAATCATTTTATTTCATATATTGGATAGAGCGACAAATACATTGATCGACACCTATCATTTAGTGAGCCAGTTAGACTATTCAATCATTGGAATGCTGAAAGCGACGGCGTGAGAGTGGAATAGATAGGTGGGAGGACATGGATATATCCTAACCATACCGTGGCTCATATCCTCAACTCTCTAGTGACCGACAAATCTAAATGACGGGAGTTAATAAGTGTATTTGTCTCGTGATTCTCGAATCGTTTCTTAAATATTTTACGTATATTGACCATAATAAAAGTTGGTTCATTTCCTATCATTGTCGTTCATTTTAAAAATGCTGTTTTATGTTGAAAAACTTAAAAGATAGTCACATAACATTTCCTTCTTATAGAATACCTGTGTAATATAATCTATTTATTGGAAGCGAATCTGAATGAAAAAAAAACGTTGATGTGTGAATGACTCAGGGGTCCTGGTCATGCGAGTATGACTCTAGAAAATGGATGAAAGAGAATGAAATATCATGGTTAACGGCCATGACAGTAGCTGTTGCTGAGTTATTACTTTATTCCCAAAGGTATTGCTTTTATAGTAGATGTTTCTTTAATAGAGAAAAAAATTGATTTTTTTCATACTTTTCATTCATATGTAAAGTGTAAAATAAAGTGAACGACTGTTTTAGTTGAAATTTAATCCTTTTAGAAAAAAAAACTTTTCTTATAATGAAAGAAGGAAAAAAGAAGTCAATAGATAATCATTCAATTGTAAATAATGTACAATATATTAAGTTTTAGCAAGATCAAAATGATTTTAGATTATATTTTGTTGCTGTGTTAATAATAAGGTATGCTCATAATTTGCACCTGGCAGATGTATTATGCACATGACTCATTATATATTGATGATGGCAAGGATGATGTGTTCACTGATCATATCGTGGTATGATCACATATTCTATAAATATATGCATGCAAGCATTTCATTCGCTGCACGTATAACATTTATTTAATTAGCACAAACCGATATTATCCAGATATGAATGGTGAATAAAGAAGGGAACGAAAAATTTATTACTCAATAGGGCACTTGTCTGTCATCGATGTTTATTTTATCACAAACGTATGATGAAATACATATACGAAAGTTATCTTTTTATGTTTTATCAAGTGGCAGATCAATAAAAGTATGCTAATGAGAATATGAATATGATGGCTAATTTCTTAATTTGTTATTTATCAACTTTGAGGAAAACAATTATTTCGTTACAATTGGTAATAGATATCGATATTAAGTAGAAAAATCAAGATCATAATATGGATGATACGATCAGTTTCTTTCGGTTCTGCGTGAATATAATATAGATGTTAATTCAGTAGATTAATTTCGACGTCTATCTTCATGATAGAATTGATTTAAATATATTTAGTTTGTAAATCTTTATAAAATTAGTTCTCAATAACTAATATTAATTACAACTGTAGTACTATAAATCTTATTGTTTTTAAGTGAAACTATTCTTTTGAATACTATTTTCGCACTGATATTAGTCTACGTAATGTATTCTACGAATATTTTTAATATGTCAAATAAAAAATCACAATAACTAATAAATGACACATCGTGTTTTCTTATTTTTACTTAAACCTTGATATTGTTTATGAACTTTACTATCAAATTATAAGACTACCATAAATATTAACATAACATACACTAAACAGTACTTGCAATCTATTTGTTTTCTTAATTTTAATAAAAAAGATAAAGATATTGTTATGATTCTTAATATTTATCGATATATCATTTCTCTTTTACCATTCTTGTGATATTTAAAATCATTTAAAAAGTATTTATTTGTATTGCATACTTTCATTAACTAACTATATCAAGCAATGCAGATGTAAAATAGTTTTTGTAACAACTATAATAAATTATGTCGAACAGAATGTTTTGCACCTTCATTAAAAAGTTTATTTTGATATTGTTTATTTTTCTTTTCGAATTGGAACCAGTATAAAATCCAATAAAGTACGGTTAGTTCTAGAGTAAGAGTTTTTAGATTCATTTGAAGTAATAATTCTTAAATTTTAGCCGAGATTATTTCAATGTATTAAGATAAACAGACAAAGACATAGTTATCTTCAATTTTGAGAAGTGTAATATCTACTTTGCTCTGCATCAAACAAATATAACGATCGCATATACGACCATCGCCTAGTACTGTTTAAATGAAGTTTCTTAGAAATACCTTTTTTTATTATTCTATAAGCTGAAAAAGTACATTCTACCATTATGACATAGAATAAAAAATGTTTTTTTGCTACACTTCTATATATAATTAAGTTTTCTTTCTTTTTGACACCTCTTTTGTTCTTAAAGTAACGTGTCTTTCAATTGCAACATTGAAGTTAATTTACAATGACTTAGTTTTTGAGTAGATTATCACCTTTTACGGTCAACATATTCTGTTTACTTTTCTAGGTTTAAATCATGAATAGATTAAATTTTGCCAACAGTTCTGTGATAGAATAGTATAGTGATAATAAAGTTCGTTAAAACATACAGAACAATGTTATACTATAAAAGAATAATAATAAAATATTTCTTTTTCCTATTTGAATCCAAAAAACCTCATGTGAAACTTCAATTAAAACTATAAGATTTTTAATTTTTATAGAAAGATAGAGTACTGGATACATGATCATTTTTATTTAATACATGAAATCGTTGAAAATAATTGTAAATTTAAAGAGATAAGCAAGACAATAGTTAGTATTTTTAAGATAGAAAAATTGAAAAAAATTTAATTGAAATATATTTTCTTTATTTCCTATCTTTACTTTATCTCCATATTAAAAATATTTCATGTTCAATAATCATCAACATCATTATTTTCAAAAAATCTATCCAGTGCAGCTACAATACGTTGCTTAATATCGGGTGTTGGTTCAGTCATTTGATATTGATTTTGATTTGAACAATTTTTATCATCAGGTTTACAATTTGTACCATAAATGATTTCACGTAATAATGGTTCAGTATGATCATTTGTTTCTTGATCGAATTTTTTAATATTTTCTAAGGCCATTTCAATTGCTTCATCAGTAATAAATCCTTTAGATTGTTTAACATGAACAAGAACGTTGAGTAAAGAATATATAATTGGATTAAAAGTTGAAGATGATATATAACGATTAAGAGTCAATTCAGCTTTTCGATAATTTGGTGGTACAGGAAGTGCACAATTGACTGACATCCAACCGAAAATTGATAGCAACAGTATTATTCGAAGAGACATTAGAAGTTTATTGTATTGAATCACCAGGATAGGACCCAAAGTATACCTATATATGTAATGTAATAAGTTTGTTTGTATGAGACAAAATAAGTGAATATGTAAATTATGACGAATATTTATACTAGTCATGAGAAATTCTATTTATTATGTTTCATACTTTATGTAATTGAAACAAAAAAGTCAGTATTGACATGAGTGGGTGGTTCTGTATAGCGCACTGTTCTACTTCGATGCATTACTTAAACTACAGATCACAACTCTTTCTCCACATTTAAATCATGATATTAACGAAGAAAAAAAAAATTTCTCGAGATTATAATAAACAAATATTTTGCAATGATTTTTATATAGGATACAATAATATACTAATTAACAGGTAATAAAACTCGATATTTCATTCGAATTAACTTAACGCATACTTACTGATATCTCAATAGTTTAGTTACTCGATATGATTTTAATAAAATTGGGATAGATCATATATTAAAAATAAGAGCAATCTCTGCGATCATTTTTATTCTATCTCATTTTTAATTAAACTAAAAGTGACTGACTACGACGATTTTCTGCACGCAAATGCAAAATTCAGACATGCAAAACATCATATAAGATCTAATTGTATTATCATATAACTCCCACAAATAACTGTCTACTGTACTCGAGTTTTTCCCCAATGGCAGTCTAGTTCTTCATCTTCAAATATTGCGGCTATGACTTGTGAAATTGTTAAAAATAAATGTGTTTTTCCAAGTTCAAAACATGCCGAAAGTTATAATTTTTATTTTTTCTATTTTATCACGTCCAATAGTCTGTATCCTTAGACAAAACATAAGTGACACATTTTTATAACTTAAGCTTCTAAAGAAATTTTTAATTAAAAACAACAGACTTGCACCTTTTATTATGATCTATATAGTTTTATAAAATATTTTTTTATTAAAAATCTACATTCAACTATTGAGAATTGATCATAAAATTCATAATTTCCACAGGTTAATTATTAATTAAATAATGCATAGTCTATACAAATATATGCCATAAAAAGATGTATATTTTGCACTTAAATGCATGACAATTTTGATTACATTCAGTGCATCAAATTTTATTTACTGAGAAATGTTTCTCATAACAAAATAATTGAAAAAGTCATTTTAAGTATAGGACATTAAAAGTTAAAAATTATTCTTCCGTATTCATTCATAGAAACCCATAGAGAAAAGAAAGTCAGGATACGAAATAGTCCTTAAGAATACTTTATATAATTAATTATACTTAGTATGACTAATATTGACAGATTATTCGGTACATAATCATTTCTTAAACTTGATAACAAGTAGTTCGCGGTCATTCTTTGATTTATACAGAATTAAATGTCTATTATTCATGAATTATTATATTACAATAAATAAGACTATGGACAATTTTCTATATAAATTAATATTATCATGGCAATTTCAACTTCCTATCATTTTTATTGGAAACAAAATATAAGACTTGATAAAATTAAGAAAATACCACTTCAAACTTCAACATCAGAACGTAAAATATTGAGCACGAAGCCAATTAAAATAAGTAATGAAAAATCTAACAAGCTAATCAACTGAAAATTATCCACAGTTAGTAGAGAAATGCTTTTATTATTAGTCGTGTAGACCGATGAAAACTGATCGAACAACTGATGCTTCATCAGCAATCAAAATATCATTGATCGTTTCAAAAGAAAACGTAAGATAAAAATCCAATTCATTTTTTTCTTGTTTTATCTAGATTAATATATAGACTAATCATCAAGATAATAAACATGTAAGCTATTATTGATACTATATTCTAAGATTATAATTAGATATTCCTCTTTATTGTATAGATCGATCAAAAATTATCTAACATTTCATTATTAACTATTTATGGAAATGAAAAATTGAAATCAAACCATAGATCTCATTCAAATTCAATGGAATCTTCAACATCTAACAGTTTAAAGTATTAAACGAAAGACTTTATCTACGTCTATCAATTGAAAGAATAATGTATGAATACATATAGACATATATGTGGCTCATCAAACTAATTTTATTTTGTTAAATTAGCTATAAAAAAAATGAACACACAACAAACTAACAAAAAAATCACAACTGATCTCGGTGGAATGTAAAATTTCATTTGATTTTAATCAGCAGCAGCAGCAATAGTGGTAGACGAATTAGCAAAATATGTAGCTATATCACTGGAAGGCAAACAAACGTCATTTGGAGTAGGTCGATTATATTTCTTTCTCTTATAGATCAATTTCCAATAAGTCATATGAATAAATTTTGTTAACTTGCAATATTTATTAATACTAGCTTCTTTAGTTAATAACCATTGACGCATTGTAGCATTTACACCTAAGATTTCATCAGCTAAACGAAGATTGTCCTGTAAGGATCGTTCCGTTACACCCGACTCCTAAAATAAACAATGATATATTCATTCTTTTCTAAATATGTAAATACTTTGATTAATAAACGAAGGAGTAGCTTTTTTTTGTTGTTATGTAAATCAAAATACACTTAATGTTTTATTAAACATACATCTGTTGCAAGTAAATAATTTGCTTAGTGTATCTATAGAGTACAAACAAATGCGGATTCTGGGTGAGTGACTATTGAATAAAGATTTTTTGTAAGTATTACTTAGTAAATAAAAGAACGGATTCGACTGAGTGATAATAGTTTTATCGAACTCTATGACAACTTATTCTAATCTATTATATTCATCAAACTTTGTCATAATCAGATTAAACTCGTTAAGCTTTAGAATAATATATAAATTCTATTGGATTTCAACATCGATGAATATGTCAGAATTATTTCTTTGTCTTTTTGGAGTAATTCTAGACTAGCGAGTCCTATTTTGATTCAATTTTCCATCTGTTTTATATTATTATTACTAATTATAAGTTGAATTCTCAACTGAAAAAAAACTTTCTCTTCTTCTATGATTATTATGTAATCTTTACCGCATATTTATTCGCTGGTAATCGTCGAAACCATAGATATTCATTATAAGCTGTTTCATTATTGGATAAATAGTTTAAATAATCAGCTAATTCTTTAACTGTTTTAAAATCATATACATTAATATATGAATAATTCGGTGCAAAACGTTTATAATTAGGTTTTCCATCTCGACTAGCAACAATAGGTACAGCTGTTGATGATAATCCATCAATTAATTTTTCTGTAACATAATCTTCGCAATTAGAATTTTCGATCGATATAACAAATTTATATGATGCATATAATTCGGAATTTGATTGTGCGCGTGCTTGTGCTTGGGCTGAATGACCATTATTAAGACAACCACCGTATGAATCAATACGAATGTATGTCATTAATTGTTGAACTAACGTTTGACGACCATTATAAGCATTACTTTTTAAAAATAGATAAAAAAAAGAGAAAATTAGATCAACGAATAGATTAAAAATCTTTACCAATTTGATATGATCCATATAATTGGAGCAGATGTCATTTTTTTTGAAAATGGTATTCGAACAGGTGCAAATAATTTATCAAGATATGATTTTATATCGAAGTAAGTAGCTGGTTCGGGATATGAACGTTCTAAATTATACCACATTGGAAAATCAATCTCATGCCAATCACGTCCACCAGATGAATGTACTTCACTTTCAAGTACATAAACAGTTGAGTATTGTTGTCGTTTATCATTACGTTCTAATTTTGGTAAATTATATGATGGCATATGAATAGAATGATAGGATATAAGATCAGCTTCTTTTAAACGTGATTGATCATCGGTCCATCGAACCGTTAATGTTAATAAACGAACACATCGTTCAATGAGATGTGAACGAAGACCATCATTTGTTACTGATTCGAATTTTGCCACACATTGCTCACGTGTTATATGAGAAAAATCACCTAAAAATTTATAGAAATAAAATTAAAATCATATTAGTATTTATCCAGATTATATCTTCTAAAAAACAATATTTTTGCAATTTCGGAAGGGTTAACGCAATCTCTAACGAAGCGTAATCCTCTCTATTCCACAAGCTCAAAAAGAGAAGACTACAATTATACTAAAGAACATGATTACCTTTACTAATCGAAAAAGATATATTTATCATCTATATTCATTATGAATAATACAAGGACAACTATGTTATTTATCACATTTTATACTATAATCATACATATAACATCTATAATTAATCTCTCTACATCTGTCAGTATGCTCTCGTTTTACACAACAGCTGCATAATATATCACTTAGTATATCTTAACAGTTTTATTGATAGTCAGCTGAAGTCTTTTAAAACAAGCAAAACACTAATATTTTTAATATATTCAATACGAATAGAAACAATAACTATTTTTTAAATAATAGAATAGATTATGGATTGACAATGCAGAGTAGTAGTGCCATATGTTTTATAATAGCGATCTATACTTAACGTGAATTATTTAAATAATTTTCATTTCCTCTCGTGTATTCATCAATTATACTAAATTATTCCAATTCATCGTTTCTCGTATCGGAATTAAAAGCATCATGTAAATCAAGAATAAAAGATAGTAACAGCTGATTTTTCTCAATGTTTACATTTTTATTTTAAGAGATTTAATTATTAAATATACCAGTATAAACACAAAGAATAAACAAGTTCTCAAAGTTCAATGAATTCTGTAATCTATATACATGTACTTATACTATTGTATTAATTGATTTTATATTAGTCAAATAGTCTTTTCGTTATTTGTTTAGATTTATAATAAAAAAAAGACGTCAATTAAAGAATATAGATATGTGCAGCTGATGCCTTTTCCCACACTTATAAAATTGAATACGATATAAGTGGTAACAGATATTTATGTTAGTAAATATTTACTTACATTTAATGGGATCTTGTTCTCGAAATATATGTTGATGACCTGTCCAATCCAACACAAGAAATTCATTACTATTTTTTAGATGAAATGATGGTTTATCGGCTACATCATCTTGTTTTTTATTATTGTTATCAAAAAAATCATTTGAATGTCGATGCTGATGCTGATGCTTAGATTGTTCGTTTTCGGGATTACTTTGATGTTGGAAATAGAGTTGACCGAGAAAATAAAGATTGAGTGTAATTACGCCAACAATCAGATAGAACACTAGACACTTGAGCGAAGTTCGCATCGGAGAATTCTATTAATATGATTGTTCTTTTCATACCGCTCTAAACCAAAGCTCCATTAAGATCTAAAATAAGATCAAAAGAAAAAAATGAAAAGCTTAACAAATAGTCATGTATATTCTAAATCAATAACACACATTATTATTTATATGTTCGAACATCAACATCTCTAGTCTCTTTTTTGCCTCTTTTCTTCTTTGTCTCTTTCTTTTCAAATGGTGTCTTTATCGCATTCTGCATGCTGTTCTTTTTTCTTTCTTTTATACTTATATTTGCGAACGAATGATTCTATTAATGAAGAATATGCCCGTCATTGTCTCCATTCTTTTTTTAAGGGTCTAGTTTTTTTATCTATCATAGATATTACTTAGATGAGAAGAAATACAGATATATATACTTTTTTTTCCTTTCCCTTGAGATGTGTTTTGATAGAATAACGAAAAAAAAACATCTTAATATAACTCAAAAAAAGATATAACAGAAAAAAATCCCGTGTTGTACAGTTAAAAAAAATCTGTTCAAATTCATCAGTAATATGATTAATAAAAAAACGCAAAAAATTTTAATTAGTCTAATTAATTGGAAATTATGGAGCTAATCGTGCGAATAAAAAACTAATATCTAAAATAATTATCTTCTCTAAATCGAACAATTATCCTTTGAATGAATGATTTTTTATATAATACGAATAACAATATTCTACCGACGAACTTATCTTGACAAGTTAGGTCAAATAGATCTATCTCAGTCAGATAACTTAATATGACTTATCCTATTGGAACTAATCAATTAATCAGGTGTGGTCGTTTTTTTACGTCGAATAAAAATTCTTTTCTTGTTTTTTTTTCAACTTAAATCTTAATGATCGAAACTCGAAATTTACAAAAAATTTCAATTAAAAAATAAAATTGATACCACTAAATGACGTCCTATTTGTTAATTTTCTACATGAATTACTAATAAGTAGATATCCTGGAATTAGTCTATTTATTTTGTTCCAAATTTCTGACATTTTCTTACATCATTCGTAAAGAAAATATCATGCATTTCTAATCAAAATGACTTTCTATAGAACGATCCAATCAGAACTTTTATAGATTACTAAGTGCGCAATCAATATGATCGTTTATTATTTTTTTCCAAATACGTTACACTTACAAGTATTTTTAATATCTATAAATACACTTACAACTAAATTATAAACAATCCTACTTTATTAAAAATAGATAAATTTTGAGTAAATATATCTTCTCTAATTGCAAAATGTTTGAAAACGAGATATTATTATTAAATAGAAAGGTAACAGATCACGATGTGTCATATAATGTATAAGCCTATCGACAACCGTTGATCACCAATAAAAAAGAATTTCATTTAGATTAGTGACCTCTATCGTATAAATTTATTTGTAAATTACAGTCATATGTATGTTTGATAGATTGAGAGCATAACGAGAAGAAAAAAACAACAATTGTTTTTTAATCAAAAATAAATGAAGTCAGTTAATATGAAACAAATTTTTATATTATTCTTTATTATTTATTTCACAGGTTCGATATTTTTTTCTAATAACAATAAAATTTATATCCGTATATTTAATAGACAGCGAAAAATTAACTGCTAATAATCATGCATTCCTATTCGATCCACCAAGTTTAACAGTAGCCGTTGGTCATAATGTATCAACTACTATTCAACTAGTGTAAGATATTCAAAGAAATTTCGTTTTTTGTTCCATTTAATTATTTAAAATAAATAGATCAGAACAAGATGAACCAACAAATGTAGCATTTGTTTATGGTAATGATCGATTATCATCAACAGATTATATTGAACCACTTAAGCCAGTGAATTTTCCTCGACATACCCCGCATCAGATTGTTTTACAGATAACTGGTCTCCGTCCAGGACATTTAATTGTTGGTTGTAATGCAACACCTTCATTAAATACAAATTTAACTGAACGTGATTTTCTTCGTATTGATATTGCACGAAGTATAAAACTTAATCGTCTTATTAGTACAGTTGGTTGGCTTTATTTTTTTGCTTGGTCTTGTTCATTTTATCCACAAATCGTTTTAAATTTTCGACGACAAAGGTAAAAATGAAAAGGAATTTTTAATGAAAATTAAAAGAATTGTTTTTCAAGTGTTGTTGGTCTTAATTTTGATTTTTTGGCATTAAATTTATGTGGATTCTTTTGTTATTCAATTTATAATATTGCACTTTATTCATGGCGAGATGTTCAGGTTTGTTTATTTATAGGAAAATTAGTTGATTGAATACTAAACTATTTTTTCAAGAGATAAATTACATATTCAACTGTAGATTAATAACTACCATGCTTGGGTTTTGATGCCGTTTTTTAATAAGCTAGTCCTGAGTGCTTCATTTATTGCATACGTATTCTGTTATGGTATACATGTGCTCTTCCAGTTCATTCTCATGAGATGACTTTCTAGAAACGATTTACTGAGTGTAATTTATTCTTTAGGATGGTTATATGAAATCACATCCACATGGTATTATTCCCGTATTAATAAATGATGTTGTATTCGGTTTACATGGTTTCATTGCAGCACTTATAACTATATTTCAATGTCTCTTTTTTGAAGTAAGCAATAATAATTTAAATCTTTTTTTTAAATTATTTTTTTATCTTTATTCAGCGTTCGACACAACGTGTTTCATATACAACATCAATATTATTATTTGTATTTATTTTATTTTTATCTATAACAACAATTATAACATCAGTTGGTCGTATGGATTTACTTCTATTAATTTATTTCTATTCATATGTAAAATTAATAATATCATGTATAAAATATGTTCCACAAGTTGTAATGAATTATCGTCGTAAATCAACAGAAGGATGGTCTATTGGAAATATTGTATTAGATTTTATCGGAAGTATACTTAGTCTCATACAAATGTTTTTACTTGCTATTAATTATAATGATTGGTCATCACTATTTGGTTCTGTAACGAAATTGGGTCTTGGAGTTGTTTCTATTGGGTTTGATCTCATATTTATTGTTCAACATTATATTTTGTATAAACATAATAAACAACAAGAAGATGGATACCAAATAATAGATAATAATCAAGAAACTACACTTAATACATGAATCTCATTCTTGATATACATTATATAATTTTTATTTATCTCTTCTATGTATATAGTAAATATAATTTTTTTTTGTATTTTATATGGATTCAAGATCTAATAAAAAGTAAGAGACAATAATTAAATGAATTTTGTGTTAAGCTTTAAAAGAAAGGAAACAAAATCATTGAGGATATTTATGTAAAGGATTATTGAAAAGATTAAATAAAGATTTTGTATGTAGGTTATGCAGAAGTGTAAAAACGATAAATAAAAATTCTATCATTCGTATTCTTTAGTTGTAGTAAATGTGTATATGATGGAATGATAGAATAGTGAGTTGATCTAGCGCATTAATTTTCTCACTATCATCTTATATTCTCCTCAGTTTTGTCACAACTTCTAATAGAGCTCTTAAGAAATGATAAGATTATATTTCATACAATGAAAACAAACTTAATTTCGACATTTATATTCATGAATATAAATTTTTTGCAATAAATTATTTGTTATAAATAGGAACGATATATTTTAAGCAGGATCAAGTGACCTATTTGACTCCCTTGCTAGTTGTATTTGATCGGAATATTCTTCATTTCTTTTCAAAATAGTATTCCAGTTCAATCCCCAACCTAGACCAGTTAATAAAGTTACAGATAATGCCGAATAATACACAATAACAAGTGCTATATGATGGTGTGCTACGAAATAATGATGAAATAAAAAACAAGCAAAATGAACAAAATTCGAAATTGAACAAACACGAATGACTATTTGTCGAAAATTCCAATCCGATTCTTTAAATAATGCGATACCACTTAATAATGATACAAGTATATCACCGTTAGATGTTGTTCGAACCCATAATTGAGCTGCATCACGCGTAGATTGATCAGCGATATTACCACCGAAAACTCTAACTGTTTGTACTGGTACAATTAAATATATTAATACAGATATACTTGGCGTAATACAGGTAGTTAAGAAAAAAATATTAATTAATGAAAGTTTAAACATTGAAATGATTTTTTGATCGAATGAAATAAATTCTATTTAAATGCGGAAAATATATTATCTAAAATATATATTAAACAAAATTTTATTCAATTGATTGTATACATGATTTTTATTACAGCAGACATCGTTGACTTCAAAAGAGAAGTATTGTGGTACGTTTAGATTTTAACTAAAAACTAGTAAAAAAAAATATAAATACGAGGATATTTACATCGATATATATATATTGCAATATAGAATATAATAGGTACAGATTAGAATTGACGACACAAAAAATTTGCTAAAACTACTTTTAAAAAACAAAAGTGACACATTTATAAGCGTCTATTTTAAGTTAGATGGTAAGGTGATATATTTATTCCAACCTTAATGATAAACAAGAACTACATAGATAAGAATATTCATGACGAAATGACAAAGTACAAGTGTCATCAGAACTTTTAAGAAATTAATTTTGGATCAACTACGTATATCAAACATTACTCAGGACTATAAATATAGAGTTATTTAAAGTAAAGTAAAAGTAAAATTATTTGTAACACACACATACAAATGAAGAAATTTAAAGAATGATAAATAAATAGGAATAGATTATGTTTTCAGATGATCAAATATACAAGTTTTATCTTCTATGAGTTCAACCATTCCATGCTAGTCATCGTAAACTGGCCTTTGTTCAATAGTATTGTTACTTTAAGTAAATTTCTAACATTTTCTTCATTAGTAATTAGAAAATGAATCTAAAATTTTCAATTTTTTTCATTCATCAATATGATTTTTATGAAATCAATCCCTTCCATCCATCCGACTGATTATAACATTTATTGACTTAAAACTTCTTTCGATTTTACTAAGATAGACTATCAAACAATCATTCATCATTTTAGTCAAGTAAAAATTATGTAAAATATAGAAAATGAGAAGCTGGGATTTATGCTACCAATTAAATATTTTATAGATGTCACTGATGACGTATGAGTCATCTATTCAAAACAATTATTTATTCTGTAATCTTATTCAAAGCTAAATACAGAAGCTAAATCAAAAAATACAAAGAAGATGCCGCCAAAGAAAGATAAGCAAAGTTCTCCGGAATCACTAAATAATGTAATACAGCCGGATTCTGATCCCCTACATTCAAATACATCTACACCAATAAATCCTGTCGGTCCAAGTGAAAATAAGGTAAATATCTTGTTCAATGACAAGAATGTTTTTCATTTACAAATAAGCTAACGTTCATTTAGGATAGTAGAACGGACCTACTTGAAAAATCACATGATCCTGAATATACAAGTGAAAAAGGTGGAGAAAATCAAGAAGCAAAACATACATCTGGTGAAAAACGTATGTCAATTCAACTATTAGGTCTATCAGAACCTACAGAAAATCCACATAAACCTGAACCACTATTACTTGTGTCTGGAGAAGATTCAAAACCTGGAAAAAAAGAAGAAGCAGAAGATGGATCCCGTCAAGATATAGGACCA
>CAJNOI010000126.1:67889-148570 GCA_905250115.1 Adineta steineri
ATAAAATAAAATCAAATAAAAACATACATTTTAACCTTATTTGATTTGGTGTTGTAAGACAAGCGACGACGATAAGTTAATCGTTGGACCATTTTTCTAGATAGATTTTGTTTTTAAATGATCTTAAAAATAAATAAATATTTTTAGTATTCTTGTTTTTTTTCCATAGAAAGAACTTGCGACAAGTTTAATGAAAAGAATAAATAAACAGATAGATTCAATATATATTTTCATTGGTTAAGAATTAATAACGAATGAAAATAAGATGCGAATCATCGAACCTCGCTCAAAGTGCATTTGTATGTTAGTAGATCTTTATAAAGGATGTTACTTAGTAATCAGTATTCATGAATGGTATTCATTATATTGAATGATATTATAGATTTGTTCTCTCTGTTTTTAATGGCTACACGTTTTCAAGGAAAAACTGTACCTAGTGGTCGATTAACTCCATCAAATTCAGCATCATCATCAACAATAACAAATTCAACTATATCATTATCATCTCCAACGATAATTGTTAGTGGGAATGGAGAAACTGATCAGATATATCTTGGTAAAATAGAATCATTTATTGTATTAGTAATGAAAATTCTATTTATTTAGAACGTATAAAAGCACGAGAAATTATTTCTGAAGCATTATTACAAGTAACTCGGAGTAAACCCGAGAATCCAATTGATTTTCTTTATAGTTAGTAAGTTATATGACAAAAATAGGGTTTCTTATTTTCATTAAATTGATCAATTTTAGTTTTGAAAGTCAATGCCAAACGGATCCGTATGAAAAAACATTAACTCGTTTACGTCTTGCTGATCCTAAACATCCATCTTTTAATTCTCTGATTGTTGAATTGTATTCAAATTTTAATACATGTATGTTAAAATATAAATTTCGATTTAATTCAATGATCTATTTTAGTAAATGATAATGGTCTATTGCTCAAAGGTGATATATACAATAAATTATTAGAAAATCTTTGCAATAAGTAAGAAGATTCAGATTTTTTCTTGCTATTTGTATTTGAAATATTTCTATTCGATAGTCAAATGTGGTCAGGATCTAAAGATCATCGAACAACATTACTATCACGTGTTAGCCTTCGTCCGAATGATGCGATTAGTTTTAATGTATTTAAATATGGTATTCAAGCTGTTCTTCTAGCAAAAGGTTAGTACAAAGAACAGTTTTTCTGAATATGATATAAACAAAAAAACACGTCTATGTAATAATTTAGAATTTGATAAAATGGTTCGATCATTATACAATTCCTTGGCTAATCATACTGGTACAAGTTCGGAAATAGATCGATCTTTATGTGAAATTCTTCTACAAATGCTTACTGATTCGCTGGAAATAATTATCAAACCACACGTTGATGCTCTCAGGTGATTTAATCATGGAATAAAAATTGATCTTTATGGAAAAACAGAAAGTCTTTCAAAATCAATCAGAATACCTTTTCAGTTTTGTTTTTTAATACTCTGATAGATTTTCGATATGTATAATTCAAGTTGATCAGAAAGTCTTATTTTTATTTTTAGTCTTCATGAATCTATTATCAAATTAAGTTCACATCAAGTTAAACAATCGCTAGAAGAACATTGGTCACAATCAAAATTAATATCTAAAAATCGAATAACATTAGAAGAATTTCAAAATCTAGCTATGCCTATTTATTTAAAAACTATTAAAAAAATTCCTTAAAAATAATATTTTTGTTTATAATTTCTTATATTGTTGTAGATGACTTCATTATCATATAGAAATGATCGATCAATCGATGAAGATGATGAATACGAATATGCAGGAGATGATATAGATAATGCTCGAGTTGAAATGTATGATGATGAAGAAGATGATAGTAATGATGATGAACAAATAGTTCAAAAAAATAATAATGCGAGTCGAAATAAAAGTCATACAACATTTAATGATGAAACAAATTTAATTGATTATGTTATTGAAGAAGAAAAAGAAATTGGTGGTAATAAAGGTGAAGATAGTTATTATACAAGTCGTTCAACAACGTATTCAAGGTATAAAATATTTCATTTGAAGAATTTTTGAACATTTTTCTTTGATAGTTTGATAAGTAATGATGACGATGAAGAAGATAGTGTTGATAAAGATGATGATGAACAATCAAAAACAAATGAAAACGGAAAAAATAAAAAACTAAAAATTACAGCAAAAGAAGAAGGTGAAATGATTCGAGCACGAGCTTTTCTTAATCGACTTGATAATAAAGTTCGAGAAAAAGATGATGCAGTCAAACAAATCAGGTATATTTTCCCATGATTATATAGTTTATAGAATTCCATTTATTTAGAGAATCAATGTATTTAACAAAAGAGAAAATAGCAACTATGGAAAAAAACAAAAGACAATTAGAAAAAGATATCGATAAAGCACAAGATCAAGATAATGTGTAAGCAAATAATAAATATTTTCTTCTCGTAAATAATTAAGTTCTTTTTTTTTCGTTTAGTACCATCGTTAATCGACTTTGTAGTGAATTACATCGTGTCGAACGTGAAATTATTCTTGACCATGATGTTATCACTGATTTAAAAAGCAAACTTGATGTTGCTGAGTATGTCTTTAACTAAAATCTTTAGATTATTTAAATTCTTTTTTACTTATTAGAATGATTCGTACGAAAGCAATTGTAGAGCGTGTACGTTACAATGCTGAAGAGAGTGTACTGAAAGAAAAAGAATCCTATTTAATTGAACAAAAACGTATTCTTGCACAAATGCGTCAACGTCAAGAAGATTGGAAAGTTAATCAAATGAAACGAGTACATGTATCTACATTAAAGTATTTGGAATAGCTTTCATTTTCTATTACAAAATACATTTCTGTCTATTTATCTAGTACACAAAAACAAGCAATTGAACAACAAGCAGTTGCTCAACGAAATGCCATTGATGAAGCTCGTCGAAGTAAAAAAGTTGCACATAAATATTTACAACAAACATTTGAAAAGTAATTACTTTTTGGTCAAATTAAGTCTTCTCCAAATTCGAAGTTTTCGCAAAAAACTCTATCTGAAACCTATTATCATCTGTTTTTGATTGCTCTAATAGATACTCTGGACTGTGCTGAATCGACTGGTGATGCTCAAGAAAAAAAAGCACACAGTTACAAGCTATAATTTGTCCGGTGACGGATCTAGGATTTCGGAAGGGGGGATGATCATCCCTATCGGCCCCCCTAAATCCGCCACTGAATTTATCGAAAAACTTGAAACTCACTTAACTTGACCTTATTTTTTTAAGAGATCGTGTTTTTTTTATTAATAATTTTAATTATTTTAGGATTCGTACTGAAAAACGTAATGAAGAAGAAGCAAGTCGAGAAGAAACTGAAAGAAAAATAAAAAGTTTACTTAATTTACGTAATGCTATTGAACGAAATAAAGATGCAATATCAATAAAATTAGCACAAAAACGATCACAAGATCGTGATTTACGTGATAATAAAAAACGTGAACAAGAAACTATTGAAAGTGAAGGACAAAATGGCGTATTTTATATGTTACGTAAACAAAAAAATGAAAAATTAGAACAAATGCAAAAAACTTTTTCTGAACAACAAGAATTAAATCGTTTAGTTATTGTTGATAAAATTCTTAAAGAAGAAAATGAAAAAGAAAGAAAACGAAGATTATATCCGGAATTTTATAAAAAGAGTAGATCATCGAATATTTCAACTGTACCAATAAAACAAAAAGATAAATCACAATCTAATCAGTATGTATATAATAATCAAAGAAATTTCTTTGAATTTTCTTTTCTTATATTTTATGACTCCAAATGAAACAGTCGTAAGTGAAGATTTCCCAGTTCAGCTTGTTCCAAAATCAGAATTAGATATGGATCCAATTGATTATGCATCATCAATGACATCTGCGTATCAACATGATGAATTCGATGATGGTAATTTTATATAACTTTTAAATGAACGAAGACTGAAAATTTAAAATTTTTAGATATGGATGTTGATTTAGCTCAACCTGAATTTAATGGTTTATGGGATAAACAACCGGTTAAACAAGAGATCGATCCACTTTTTAATCGATCTAAACATTGGAAAACAAAAATGGATAAAGTAATATTTTTCTTATTATCCAGATGAAAAAACAATCTTTTCTTTTTTATTAAGGATATTTTACAACGAACATTAACAAAATTAAAAGAAAATATTGTTCGTGAACAAGTAGTTGGTGCGAAACGTTTTGAAGGGACTGTACCATTTAAAAGTGATCCATCAGAAATTTATTTTAAAGTTTGTTCTATTAAAAATAAAAATCAATTCTATCTGTTTTCTTTTTCTATAGGATTTTGATGTTGGTAAAGTTTATCGAACACGTGTTACATTAACAAATGTAACATTAACAATAAATACATTAAAATTAGTTGATTTATCTGAATCATTAAAAGATTTCATAATACTCAAGTAATTATTTCTATTAGTTTTTTTTTGTAATAAATAAACCTATTGTATTAATAATAGATTTGAACCACCAGGAATGATTTCCGCTGGTATGTCTTGTTATCTCTATGTTACGTTCGAACCAAAAGTATTTATAAAAATTTTTATTTTTCGATAATTTTCTTATATATATAGATTAATGAAAATCTTCGTGGTGAAATCAAATTTCTTGCTCAAACAGGCCCATTTACTGTTCCAATTCGTTGTGAAATAAAAAAAGTTGAAGTAAATAGAAATTTTCGATCTTAGATTTATATATATCAATATGTTTCTCTTTAGTTATCTTTAGATAAAACAGCTGTAAATGTTGGAACAACTGTTGTTGATGAACGTCTTCATCAAAGTATTACACTTCGTAATAATGGTGGATTAGGTACAAATTATCGTTTGGTTAAAACAAGTTTATTACGTACTGAACAAGCCAATAATCAGAAAGAAGAGAATAAAACAAACGATACATCAGGTTTGCTAGAAACGAAATTTTATAATCAAACAATAAAAATCATTTTAGATGTAGCAGATTTAGTTCAAAAAGAATATATTGAAGTTTTTACAATAAAAGCTGATGAAAATGGTTTTCTTGCACCACATGCATCTATTTCATTTCCAATTGAATTTAGTGCTCCTATAGCTGGTACTTTTCATGAAGAATATACACTTATATTTGATCAAAATCAATCTGAAGTAAATTATACATCTTTTGTTTTTGTTTTTTAATTTTTTTCTCTAGTTAAAATTCACTATTAATGCTCAATCAATTGATGTACCTGTTTGGATTGAAAACCCTTCGACTGATTTTAAAATTTGTATGTTTGATCGTTTATATCAAGATGCACTTGTTCTTCGTAATCGAAGTTCAGCTGCTCTTCGTGTATCAGTTGATATCCAACCACGTGCATTACAAAATCATATTGAAATTCTACCACGTACAGCTTATATACAAGCAAAATCAAGTTTTAGTTTACAAATTAAATTAATTGCTCGTCCATCAATTGTTGATGATAATTTACCAACTGAAATTTTCGATCCACAATATAATACATTAATTATTCCACTTGAAATTAAAGTTGGAGATCAAATTCGAACAGTTCCATTTAGTATAAGTGCAGTATTAACAACAAGTGATCTACAATTTGATATTGAACAGATTGATTTCGGATGTTGTACAACAAGTGAAAGTGTAGTCGCAAAAATCAATTTAAAAAATAATTCACTTCTAGCACAACCATTTGGATTTGTTAATTTACCCGATGTAAGTTTCTTTTTCAGTATCAAATATCGACTAACAGAACTAATAATTTTTGTTTTTCTATAGTATATTCAAGTACAACCGAATGATGGTTTTGGAACATTATTACCTGAAGAAACAATTCCTTTGCATGTTTTGTTTAGTCCATCAGCAACAAAAGAATATCGATGTACATTAACATGTAAATCACTTGTTAATCGGTATGATAATATTTATTCATTCTTATTTATAATTAAAAACATTTTCTAGTGAATTTACAATTGATTGTCAAGGTGTTGGTGTTTTACCACCACTTTCTCTATCATCAACTGTTATCCATTTTCCAGCTACACCTATTAATGATCAATCAATTGCTACCTTTTATGTTGATAATCGTCATATGGATAAAAATCATTTTAAACATCCAGTACCACGTATAGGAAATGGTAAATTAATCTATAGAAATTTTCAATATTTGAAACGAATTGTTCGATCTTTTTATTAGGTGAATTTGCTACTGTTGGTGCAACATCATTTCAGTTTGATGTACCGGAAAATTCGCCGATTAGTATTTCACCTCTTGTTGGCACTGTTGAACCTGGAACAGTCTGTATTTTATTTTAAAATTTATTTATAAAATTATTTTTTTATAAAAAAATTCTAGAGACAAAAAATAACAGTACGTTTAGCACCGAAAGTCGATATAAATGAAGTTCGAAGTGAATCAATTCGACTAAAAGAAATCGATTTACGACGACAAATGGAGAACAAAGACTCACCAGATAAATCTGACGTATAAAGTTTTCAGTCTACATTTTATTTTCAAATAAATAAATAATTTTAGTCAAAACATAAATCTCCAGGACCAACAAGTTCAACAGCTCGAAGACGTGGTACTATTGTAAGCTTACGTAGTGACAGTAATCTTTCTCCTGCTCCTGAAAAGTTAGTAACATTTATTTATTTATTTTTCTGACTAAACAAATTAAATTTCCTAGTTCAAATGATTGGTTCATATCTCAATTATCTGTAATGAAATCATTTCCATCGTCAATATGTTCTTTTCTTATTCCATGTTATATTGCATCGGGTGAATGTCCACGACCAGGCTTATTAAATTATGAGTAAGACAATATTTGAAATTAGCTTTTTATATCCATCGAATTTATTATCATATAAATAGTGTTGCAAATACATTATTTCTTCAAGTTCATTGTCCAATTGTAAGACCAGAATTAATTGTTATATCTGATTATGGACAAACAACAATTGATTTTGGTTCAGCATCAATTGGACAAGAATTATCACGTACAGTTCTTATACAAAATATAACGAATAAAACAATTCCAGTAAATTAAATTAAAATATTTGATTTATATTAATTCAATTTTATAGGTACACAGTACTTTATTGAATATTGATGGACCTTTTCGATTGTTAAATGCTTTACGAAGTATAGAAGCAGGTGGTACAGCACCAATTAAATTAACTTTTACACCAAATGCAACAATAGAGGTTTAGTTTATATATATTATTTTTCAATTATGTATGATTGTTTGTCTCTTATTATAACAGTTTTTGGAAACACTTGAATTGAGTAGTGATAGTTCGAAATTAACATTATGTTTGAAAGGTACATTTTCTATTATATATATTTTATTATTTATCAATTTATATATTTAATCAGGTTCTGGTCTAAAACCTAATGTTCAATTATCATTTGATATGAATAATCCATTTTCAATGGGATGTGTTTTAGCTAAAGATTACATTGAAAAAACCTTTCAGGTAAGATTAAAAATATCAAAAAAAGAATATGTCTATTTTTATCCTAAAATACATTTAGCGAAAATATTTTTTTGCCATTATCGTTATCTTCCTATTCATTTGATTGTAGGTCACAAGTCTTTTTCTTTATTTTATCATAGTACTTATCTAGCTTACAATTTACCACTTGAAAAATTTCTTCTCTTAAAGAAAAAATTCTTTTTATAAGTTCCCAATTTTTATTCAAAAGTTTGTCTCAACGATAAGTACATAAAAACACGATGAAAAATGAATTTTATTGCGCATGTACAAATAATAATGCATATATTACTTGTGCACTGTTTCGTACTGAATTTATATGTCATTAACTTCAGTATGCAAGCTAGGTAAAAAGAACAATAAATCGATATTTATTGTTTATTCGTTACGTGGACTGTAAGACACTTGTCTATTATATACTATAAATAGCTCTCTCTATCTATTTTTTTCATCGTTTCGTAATATTACCTTTTTCTTGTAATTTTTTTGTTGACTAACAGATACATATCTATCGTTTTTGCCAACAATATATATCCTTTTCTTTTTCATATATCAACAGTATATATCAGTTAGATTAAAATATTATGATGATTATTACTCTTACTATATTAGCTTCTGTTGTATCCATATATTTATCTGCCTGTCGATATTTTCGTTTTCATCATCTTAAATATATCTTACATAAATACAATAATGTGCGTCTTGATTATCAAAAAGCACTTGAAATTAGTCGAATTCAAGTTCTCTATGATTTTCCTTATACAACAGAGTTATCTGTTTCATTTGCTCTATTTAAAACATATGGTATTCCAAGTATTTCACGATTACTTGCGAAAACTAATCAATTAGCACATATAGAAACTGCTGGTCGTCGAGCTGAAGATACTAGCATACTTCTTGCTGAATGTTTTTTAAATGATCTTGATTCGTCTCGAGCTCAAATGGCCATGGCTCGTATTAATTACTTACATAGTTTATATAAAAATAGTATCAGTAATGATGATATGCTTTATACATTAAGTTTATTTATACTTGAACCTATTCAATGGGCTAAGAAATATGAATGGAGATCTTTAGTACCAATTGAACAAGAAGCTCGATTTATCTATTGGAAAGAAATGGGTGAAAGAATGGGAATTAAAAATATACCATTAACATTGAATGATATAAACAAATGGTCGATTGATTATGAAGTCAAATATATGATTTATTCGAAAGATAATCAAATATGTGGAGAAGCTACATTAGCATTATTCTTATCATTCTATCCTGATTGTATGCAAAAATTTGCTCGTAAAGTTTTGATATCTTTAATTGATGAACGACTTCGTCTATCAATGGGTTTTGAAGAAGTTCCTCATTGGATAAAACAAGTGACAACTAGATTATTACGTATTCGAGCTTTTCTTCTTCGTCATTGTATACTTCCACGTTTTTATCCGACTACAAGAGGTCAAGTTACTCCTTCTTGCCCAATGACTAAAGATGGAAGATATCAACGAACAGGTTATATATTTGAACCATGGTATATGAAAGAAACATGGTTCAATACAATGTTACCATTTATTAGAAAACAACCAAGTTCGAAATATAAGAGTCACGGATTCAAAACAGAAGAACTTGGACCAGAAAAATTTTCTGGTCTAGGTATTAAAACAATGGAAATAGACATTGAAAATATGAAAAAAAGAGCTATGATTCAAGATGAATCATAATTCATTTCTATAAATATTTAATGTAAATAGATGATCGAAATATTCATATAAAACAGAAAATAAAATTCTATAATTATTCTTTGAATAGAATTAATTGTTAATTTCCATATTTTTTAATAGATTATCAATCATTCAGACACACAAGTATCATTTCGAATTGATTTAGCAAGTCAACATGTAAATAATCGAATAGAACAAGAAAATAAAAATGCATGGGGTTCTACATTTGACTTAAATAAACATATGATAGGTAAAATATATGAATAATCTTCTACTTATGTATATAAATTATATCTTTAGGTCCACAAAATTTAAGTGGTAAATCTGTATTTGATATTTCTCCACTCAATGGTATTATACTACCTGGTAGTAAAAAACAATTAACAGTAATATTTAGTCCTGATCATGATTCGGATTTCTTTTCCGATCTTGTTCATATTACAATTTCTGAACAGGTTTGATTATACGAAGAAAAGAAAATTTTGAATAATTAAATATTCGTTCTAGCCTGTCAAACTTGAATTTCGTTTACGAGGTAGTGGACGTCAAAATACAATGTATATACGACCATTAGATAATGCTAATGTTATACAAAAAAGTCTTCTACCAAACATTAGTGATGCAGTCACTATGCAAATGCAGACAATAGGTTTGTTTTTTCGAAGAAATATTTCTATTTATTTATATATTAATGTTAGATCCAAATGAAAAAGGATTGCCAAATAATATTGTTGTTATACTATGTGCACAAATGGTCAATGGAAAATATGTACCTGCACAACGTGAATTGATGATTGGTTGTGCAGGAATAACAACTGGATCTAAAAGAGTATTTATAAAATATATTTATTTCATACAAATAAATAATTTTTATTATAGAATGGTGAATATACATTTGATAATTTGAAAGATATTAATACGGAAGGTTTTAATATTGATAATCCAAAAGTAAAAAATGATTAATTTATTTAGATATACATTAAAAATGATATTTGTTTTTTTAGAGTTCTGTTGAAATGGGTACAGAGAGAGCAGTAAAAATCACTTGGACACCACCATCGAGTTTTGATGTATGTGTTCGTACTATTTTATATGATGGAAAAACTTTTATTTTTTCTATAGATTAATGAAGCTTGTCGAGCAACAATAACTGTAACAACAAAAGGTGATATTTCACGTACATGGCGTGTTATTCTAGTTGGATATGTTGATTCAACCTCATCAGCTGATAAACGATCTTCACGAGTTACAAAAAATCGTCAAACACTTGCAGCTAGTACACGTTCACATGCTTCAACAGTTGGTACTAGTCAACGGTTGCCTATACAACAAGAAAATACTACTAACAATAATAATACAACATAAGTGATAAAAATAGTTCTCATTTTTTTTATATAATTATAATTGAATAAAAATAATTTAATTTGTAAATTACTTCGTCTATATATTCTAAGAAAATTATATGTGATCAAATCTTATTAATAACAAAAATATTTAACTGTCAACTTATAAATTTTCAATAAGGTTCATTTCTTAGATGAAATATATTGCATGATTTATTCATCGACTATTGTTTCGCATCAATCATTTTGCCTTTTTAACTTATCAATAGTATTCGTATCTACATTGCCTGAGGCATATTAACATTTACCTATATATATATATAATATACTTAAGCAAAATAGTAAATTCTATTGACAAGTATTAGTTAGAAGTATGTTTTTTTAAAATAATATATAATTGAATTAGAATCTTGTTTTTGTGAACCAAATAATTATTAGATGATGCACTAAATATATAAGTTTTATTTTATAAGATATATATATTTGTATACGTATATAGAGATAGAGAATGTGGATACTAATAGATTAATAATAGCAAAGAGTTTTTTAAGTAAGCGATTGATTTGAATATTTATTTTCATTCTTCTCCTTCGCCTTCGGCTTCTGCTTCTCCACCCTCTTCTTCGTCGGCTGCTGGTTTGTTTTCGCCTTCTTCATCAGCACCACCTTGTTCTCCATCGGCAGCATCTCCTTCATTCTCATTGTCTGCTGTTGCATCTGGATTAGGAGGTTGAACCGGGTGTTCACTGTCATTACCATCACCATTTTGCACTAATGTCCATACAGTTTTGTCATCTTCAGTTGTTTGATTTTCTAATACAAATCCATGTTGAAGAAGAATATCAAGAATACGTTGAGAACCATCTTGACATAGAACACCTTCATCATGATCAGATAATAATTCATTCGTAAGAGTATCTTGTAAAATACGGATCTAAGAGCAAAATATAACTTAGTAGTTAATTAAACTAGTAATAACTTAATGATAGACAATATTCTAATATCTAAACTCAATTTAACACATATTCGTTTTTTTTTACATTACGGAACATGTGAATATCATTAGTGAATATATGGATCTCGTGGGAAATTGATTTTTTTTATTATTTAGTTACATTAAAAAATATTGCAAACGAATAATCTCATTCTTGTTGTTTTTTAATATAGACTATGTTCATTAGTTACACTAGAATAACAATAAAAAATGTTTTTGAAGATGTGTAAAAAATAAAGAATTATAGACATTAATCCTGTTTTAAGTCATATAGTTTTTAATTTAAATTCTATGAACAATGGATATATTTCTAAATAAAATCATTGAATAGGGTTTTTTTTGTTTTATTCTACCTACCACTTCCGGTGGAATCTTGTAATTTTCAGTACCAGTTGAGTGGATAAGGGTTGGTCCACTTTCTATTTTATCCGAGTCACATGATAAAGTGAGTTGAAGTGCCATTATTTCTATCGATAG
The DNA here is from genome assembly GCA_905250115.1 of Adineta steineri. Classification (NCBI taxonomy): domain Eukaryota; kingdom Metazoa; phylum Rotifera; class Eurotatoria; order Adinetida; family Adinetidae; genus Adineta; species Adineta steineri. The sequence goes on from CAJNOI010000126.1 coordinate 79,953, forward strand.
TATCGAACTTGTTCTTATAATCAAATGCAAATGTCTATTCTGTTTTCCGTCTTTCGAAAGAATAATATATAGAGCAAAATCTGTAGTTTTTTTTTTTCTCTATTTTTTTCCCAGAAGACAAACTCACGCGTAGAAGGAAAAAGAATTCATCATGATACATAAAAAGCCGACACACTACAACAAAAAAGCATGAAGCAAAAACATAGAAAAAGAAAATGATAGAATAAGACAACGTATAAAAAATAGAATAACCAAACAAGAAGAAGAAGAAGAAGCTGGACGGATAATGAAAGAATAAAAAACATTCATAAAAAGCAACATTAATAATTATTGATCTTCATCATCATCATTATTATAATTTTTTCGAGAATTTGACGAAGGTAACAAACGAAATGGACCTAAAACAAATTTTTTTGTGTATCTCAAAAATAAAATCGAAAAATTTACTTTCATAATCATCCTTCGGCATATCATCATCATCATTATCATCAATTTTGTCATGATCATAATGATTTGAAACTGGTGGTTTGGATTTTTTAGTCGACGGATAAGATGCTAGAAAATGAGATATGAAAAAAAAGTAATTTATTGAAATATAACATACATTCAGGTGAATGACTACGATCGGTAGTTGAATTTGATGAAACTAATGAACCTCCCTTTTCTAAACGTTCACATAATGTTTGAATACGTTTTTTTAATTTATTTATATCAATATTTATTGTTGAATTCCCTATTGTATTTGATGTTGTACCCATATCAATAGTTTTCGATCGTGAAAGTACAGTACGTAATGCATAATTCACTGCTGCATCAACAGTTTCTTCCCAACCCTAGACAAATACAATTGATCGAATTCATTAGATTTTACTATATTCGGACATTTATTGTAAATCTAAAATGTCGGTTTAACTTTGCAAAAAAAATTACTATCGAACTAATCTCTGAGTTTGAATACATTAGATTGACTTTCAATCATTCATGCGGATTACTAAAAGAATGTTGCTTGATTTTTACAAACAAAATCACGTCTACAAACTAAAGACTAAACTCTATAAAAGAAAACATGCATTACAAGATCGAGACCGGAAAAAAGTCGTTTTGCCGATCCGCCGAAATGAAAAGAACTTAATTCTATTGAGAAATAAATTGCCTAAAGAATATATAATATTCCAATACAAGTACCACTTTCGTATTACTTTTTCAATACAGTATTAGAGAAGATTAAGAATTTTAATATTCATTTTTCTGATAGATTTTAGTGCATACTTGTTCATTATCATCAGATATCACGGGTGATAAAATAGCATTAAGTAATTGGGCATTTTCATTTGATAAATTCACACTAATTTTTAATAGAAGGCAAATAAGTTTTGTCGCACATGATAAATCATGTGATGATCGACTTAATTCATAACGACATTGTTCATATCGATTAGCAAGTGCAACAATCTAAATTTCAACAAAAAAAAACTTAGATTCTCTCTAATAAAACAAAAATTATCAACCTGTTGATTTGTATTTTCAAGTAAAATATCTAAATTATCAAGAAGTGTTGGTGTTTTGTCTTTAAATTTATTTAATAAACGCTTTTGTATAGCTCGAAACTGTTTTGAACATATATCTAATGTTGAATTAATTTGTTCACATTCAACACGTGTTTCATAATGACGATCAACTAATAAAAAATAATCTTCTAATGGTAATGGATCACCAAATTCAAATTCAATTGTTGATGATGAAGCATGTAATCTTTCAGTGAGTAAATTAGAAAATAGCCAAATACTTGCAAGAGAATCAGCTTGAAAACGATATTTTTCTAAAAGAAACGAACTTTATTTAAAAAATAAAATAAAAATCATATTTTCTACGTGATTTTGATGATGCTAAAATCGATATATTTTCATTCGAACCATAAAAACGTATTGTTAAACCTTGTTGTGAATTACTTTCTGCAGTTGAAAGTTCTAGAAGAAAAAAAATTACGTATTTTTTTTTTGAAGTAAAAATTCTCCTACCAGGAAAAACTGTATTTAAATCGACTACAGGTTTATTAGCGCCTAAAGTTAATTTACATTGACCACCAGTAGATGATTGTTGAAATGAACGTGCAACAAGTTTTAATGGTAATTTATAGGTTTTTTGAACAGTATGGCAAACATCTAAATATAAGAGAAAATAAGATTTTCAAGCCTCATGAATATTTAAGAAATCTTATTAACTATTACAAACAGGATTAGACATTTTGCAACAAATACTATATGTAATGAAAAACAAAAGTTCGATTTCTCTTACTATCTGACACTGTGTTATATGAGACTGTGAATGTTGCTTCCAGATTCCATGGTGTAAGATCATCTCGCATCCAAAATGCAATTGTTGCTGTACCAACCGAAGTTGTACCTAAAATAAAATTCTAGTTTTTTTTTAAAATTTCATATCATATTATTATACAAACCACCAATATGACCCATTCGAACTTCATTAGGTTGTGCACATAATGGACTGTTAATATTAACAGTAAGAAGAACATTTTGTATAGCTTCATTACTCTTCACACGTATATTTAAATTTAATACTGGTACATTTGATTCTGAATCGCCTCTTTGAAATCTTGTGTCATCGGTCATCTAAATTAATAATTTATTAATAAAAATAAAGCTGATTTTTATATTTTAAATTAATTTACAGAAAATTGATTTGTATTCTCAATTTGAATAACGACTTGTGCATTTGCTTTTCGTTTTATTACCAAAGCTAAGTAAATGAAAATAGAAAGTACATATAATTTAATTCAATTGAATTAATTTTACTTGGATCATTCATTGCTTGTTTTATTTCTTTATTTAATTTTGATAATTGTTGTTCAGCATCTTGAATATTTATCATTGTACCAGACGTTATAGCTGGTATTGATGTTGAAACCGGTTCAGTACCCAAATAACAACATTGTAATGAACCTGTTTCACTTAATGTACAAATCATGCCACGTATTCCTCTGAAGAAAAAAAGAATTTTATTAATATAGAAAAGTAAATTTCAATTGATTGACTTACTGAACTGTGCATACTTCGACTTGAACAGGAATAGAATCAACATGAGCTGCCCAACGAATATGACCATCTTGAACAATAAATAATGTATGAGAATGTGTACTAATTATATATCGAACTCCAGAGCTCGATGAATCCGATTGCATTCCTAAATTTCGACAGTTAAGAGAAACAACGCACTTAAATAAAATCTTACCATTATTATTGTTTTCATTATTATAAATAATGAATGAACTGGGATTATATTCAAATTTGCTCATAAATATTAATTGTCCATTATCACTCAAACAAAATAAATTTCGTTCACCTAATTTTATCAGATACACACATATATATAAATATTTATTAAAAAAATATATTTGTTTTTACCTAATACAATAATTGTTTGTGGCGTATTTTTAATACGTTGTGTTGTTTGTATTCCCAATGCACATTCACCTAAATTAAAAGACCATTCTGGTAGAACTCGTTTTGATGATTGTGATGTTGATAATGATGATTCATCTTCGACACCTTTACGTCGTACATCATTATTATTTGTACCATGATCAACACCACTTGATATTGCTAATGCTTGATATCTAATTTTTTTGTTTGAAATTAATATCAATGAAAAAGAGAGTTTTTTTCTGTAAACTTACTTGTAACATTCAAGGTGATAATTACTCGAAACAGTTAAGAAAGCATCTGATCGAGATAAATAACAAAGTGGTCCAGGTAAGTAAGTATTCGGAAGAGATTTAACCATTGATTGTCGTTCATATTCAAAGACAAACAAGACACCATCAAGTGTTTGTACGCAAATATATTCATGATTTGAAGAATCTTTATCTATGAAAATTTTTAGATTTAATTGAAAATACAATAAAAATAATTTCATACTTCCTCTTCCACCACTACCAAAATGTCCTTTACACATATTAAATGTTGGACGATTTAAATTATGTTCATAATTTAATTCTAAATCAATTTGTCGACCTTGTTCAGTCATACCAGATTGTTCTAAAAACAAAAATAAATGTTTGTTATTATTTTTTTGGTATGAATTTGATTTACCATTATAATCATAGACGGAAAGTTTATGTGAGAATAAAACAGCAATTTGATTGACAGTTGAAGTGCTAAAATCAAACAACGAAAATAAATTATACGAATACCCAAACATAAACTTAAATCATATGCGTGAAGTAAAAGAGTATAGATTTTTAAAATGAAACTTCGTTCATAAAGACTGAATGTCGTAAACATCGAATACTTCAATTTCGATAGTATTATACTAGTAAATCAGTTAATTTGTAGAACAGATAGTTGTATTTATCACAAATGAATTTTTATCGTAGTACTTTCGACAGTTAAGAGAAACAACGCACTTTAATTGTAGGAAAATAATGCAAAATCAACCAGCAAATATAGCAGAATAATTTTGACACTCACTGTATTTGTCGATCATTTCGTTTAGTAGTGAAAATACCAAACTCATTACAAAATGCTCATTTTCTTTTTAAATACATTAGTTTTCATTATATTTGATCATAACTAGATAAAAATATCATTCGTTATTTATCTACCTAATAAATTTGCCAATTTCAATTTGTACAATTGGCATGCCAAGATTTTTTTCCAAGAGTAAATCCGTTGCATGATTACTTGTTATTGAATCGGGTTCTGAACTACTTGGACTATATATTCGAAGTATTCCGGAATGACTACCAACCACAATTTTATCTATAATAATAATTAATCTTTAGAAAAGAAAACGAAACTTTAAAATTAATCTTACTATTTGATTCTTCATTAAATGATCCAACTTTCAAACAACCATAATCAAACTGTTCTCCAGAACCTACTTGACAAGACCACCATTCACGTGCTTTAAATAACGACATATCTCTACTTTGTAGAAATAATAATTAAGCTGAATTGATTAGCACCATTATGTAACTATTGAAATATTCAACATTCATTGAGCACAGGAAAGAGACGAAACGAAATAATCTGAAACACAAAACAACAAATTCAATGTTCTTTTCTTCTTTTTTTTCTATCGTCATTGCACAGAAACCATAAATTTCTTATAACAAACAAACAAAACAGTGAGAGAAAAAAACGGAAGAAAAAAAGAGTTTTTTCTTTTTCTTCTATTCTTTATCATTTTCATTTGCAAGAAATTGTCGTTTTCTTGTTGTATTCATAAATGGACGATATTGCCATTCAGTATCACATGCATCTAATTGATCAATTGTACCTAATTTTATTTGATATACTAAAAATATTGAAGAAATTTAATTTTAATTTTAATACAAAATTTATTTTATTACATTTCATTTCAAAACGTGGACCAAGTTCAGTTAATTCAATTTGACCTTCATTTTTTTTGTAAACATGATGACTAGAAAAAAAACAGACAATGTATTTAACTTTTGTTTTATTATACCGAACCGAAATGATATAAAATCATCTTGATTAACAAATGTGATCGTTCTATGACTATCTTCTTTTGGTACAGGAAATAGATATTTAAGAATATTTGTTGTCCGTTGCCCTAGTTTTGATGTTAAATTTGAAAATATTAAATGTGGATATTGTTCAGACATTGGTCCAACATCAGGTACATCATGACGCATAACAACATTACTTAATGAAAATGACGCTGTTGGTCTAGTTAAAAGAAAATTTAAATTTATTTTATTTTCATTTTTCTATTTACCCATATGGAAAATGACTTATTTGAATAACATCTAAAGAGATAAATATAGAATTCAGTTTTTAATTAATGAAATTGTTAAAAATAAGTACTACTGATAAAAAATCTATTTCTATACAAAATCTGTTGAGTTAAATATGTACAGTTCAGTTGTCATGCTCTTATACCAATTACACATCGTTCCTATACCTAACTAACATCTATCTAAGCCCATGATTTTTTATTTGTACTGAACAGTGTCTTTATTTAATAGACTCTATCAGTCTCTTTTTTTTCATACTTATTATATGAAAATTGCATCACGGATTTCGTATAAGTGCAAGGTTTTATTTATAAATGCAAAACTGAAGTTATAGAAACTACAATTTTTTATTTTCTAGACTATTTTATCTGTGTATGAAATAAAATATATACGTACCAGGTACACCTCTCGTTTCTTGAACAAGTATTAGATCGGTTACTTGATTACTACGACAGGCTTCAACGATTTGTCGAGAATTGTAATTACCACGATTGATACGTTGAGAATTTGGTATTAAACGATTAAGTTCCTATAAAAATAAGAATTTTTTATTTTGTTTTTGGATGAAGGAATAATTTTATTTAAATTACTTTAGAAAACTGTTTCAATTTTGAACTTGGATCATGTGATGTTGTTATTATGACTTTTGGATCTTCAACACCGGCCCAACGATATTCATCATCTTCAGCTGAAATAATACCTATATAGAAGACATTATTGAATTATTATAATTTTTCTTCTAAAATCAATCAAACCTTGTCCACCGGCATCATCCCAATCTGCTTGTTGTTGTAATTTTAATGCATCATCACGAAGATCTGTTGGTATTTTTCGATTTTCTATATAAATCAAAGCAATTTATAACACTATTATCAATAGGATTTCTTTACCATTAATAGCTTCTGTAAGACGTTTTTTTTTGTCTTCAATTGTTTTCTGTCGTTGTTCAATACTCTTTCTATAGACATATTCACGTCTTAATCTAGCTTGTCTTCTTAACATCTGAAAAAATTGCATATATTTTATTTTTTATATTTTATTTTTAACTTTCTACTATTAAAATAAGAAAAAAAAACACAAAAATTTGAATTAATTTTTATTATTATTGCGACGAAATCTATCTCGACCTTGAATCAATGTTAAATCTTCTTGAAGAATTTCTCTCAGTGAAAAACCACATGAATCAAGTACATGAAAATGATTATTCAATTTATCAATACGATCTTTGCCAAGTTTTCCAAGTACATCACGTAATAAACGTAATGAACGATTACGATGAAACATAATTAAGCAATTTGTTTCATTGTCTGGCCATCGAGGATCAATATCTTGAATTTGTGTAAAATACATTGGACATCGTTTAGGATTTACATCCCAATCATGATTATGATCAATTATACCATTGTTTCCATTTTGTTCTTTATCACAATCTTCAACTCGTTTTCCACAAAAATAACACCAAACTTGACAACATGTTGGGCAAGTCATATGTGTACATGAATCATCTTTCATACCAGCTAAACCACATTTAGGACATGATACTTTTTGTCCATTTTCTACGGCTAAATCAAATGCTTGTTTATCATCAGCTAAGTCTGCACAAATGGAATGTCTGATCATTTCTTCGAGTTCCTCCTCAGTAGCATAATCAGTGAAAAGTGAAGGACAAGCTTTTTGACATACTAAACACGATGTTTTACCACACTCTGGATGTTCGCAAGAAAAGAACTTTGGGTCATTTTTACCACGTATAACTGCGGAACTACAAAATGGACAATTGTCTAAACGTTCATCAGGACCCACTAATTCTTTTACCCATACTAATGCAAGCATATGTTTATTATAGAAATCAATTTGTGTAAGTGTTAATTGTCGTTCAAATACACATGGATTTAATTCAACACGACATTGAACACAACGTAATGGTATATACACTTGAGGATCTGAGAAAAATAAATTAACAATTTGCTTTGAACAATCCGTACAATAATGGTGTCCTTGTACACATTGTATGCCGTAATGATCAGGTGCTAAATCTGCGTCGCAGGCTCCACATATAATTTTCTTTTTGTCTTTTAAATTTGTTGTTTTTGCGTTTGTCGACATTACGTCTAGTATTTGTTCTTATTACGAAGAGTAAATGAGTTGTAAAAAAAATATATATACAAAGGTAAACGGAAGAGAAAGCGTCGAAAGAAAAGAAAAAAAAGTATTTTACCTATACATTTACGTGGAAAAAAGCTAATACGAAAAAAACAAAGTTGGACTGCACCTTTATATGTATAATTTGGAAGTTTCCTTCGAGTGAAAAAGACGAAGTTTATTTTCGTCAGGATGAAAACAGAATTCATATGACGTAATTACAATATAAAACAACTTACCTGACCTGCAAAATAAATTTTAAAAAATCATAAAAATCAGTCGTGGCTAAATTTTCTTTTTATTATTGTCTGTTATTAAATGCAGACGTACAAAAATATAAATCATGGACATTTTTTTTTCTTCGACATAAAAAAAGATTATCATTGTAAATAATAATTAGTTAATTATGTACTATCGCCATACATAGTTACGATACCATAGGATAATATTGAACCAATAAAAGTACCCATAGTAAGTGCCTAAACAAATATTATAGAGATGTTTTTAAATATTTAATAAGTAACAAAAATTTATGATGGAAAAAAAACAAGAACGATTATTCAAAATAAGTAAGGATTCTGCTAAGATAAATAATACACATATACGTTTTTTTATGAAGTATTTAATTTTAACTTAGTATATCTATTTTCTTAGACAAATATTTTATTTAAATCTGTTACTTTATATTGTGTAATTACTTAGGTTTATATTAATCAATAGATATTTTTACTTCGTTCTGCTTACACGCGCTACACGTATTTTTATTTTTCCTTTTCTTCTCATTAAATATACTATGTTCGATAGGATTTATTCCCTTCAATCTTATGAATGTTTCCTAGAGATGTATAATTCCCTATTTTATATATAGCTTTTGAGTTTTCATGAATAAATAGAGAAATGTAGTACGAACGAATTTCTATCTCATATAATTTTCTTTAACATAAATTAAAACTTTAATACCATTATTGATGAATTTTAAAAGTTGCTTTGATCAGCAATAACTATAGCGTTAACACTATTTCTTTTTTTCTGGAGAGTCTTAAAATAATCAACTACATACCATCTGTACGGTTAGCACATGACTTAGGGAATTAAAAAATGAAGAAACGAACATTATTTTGGATGTATTTTATTTTCACTAATTAAGATGCGAATTGTAATTTTATTCAATGAACATGAAAACTAATATCCCTGTCATCATTTTTTATTACCTGGAGGGAGTACGAGATAAATCTACTATCTTCAGGTTTACTCCAACTTATCTATATTAAAAAATCTTATCTACACATTCACCTGCTGACATCTTACAAATAACATATTACTGATTATTTCACATTTTCTCCGAAACAAAATAGAGATGACGTTGTTTTTAAAATCAATTAAAATCAAAAAATTGAAAGTTTTATTATTTGAGATAAGATCTTAAACTCATCCGAAAGATGTATAGCAGAGACTTTAAAATATTTCTTCATTAGTATTTCTCATTATCATCTATTATGATATATTCATATTATTTAACATACCATTGTCATAAGTGCTCCAACTGTACTACTCAGTTGTGCATGAACTCGTCGTGGTGCATACATTAAATTAAGTGAATTACAATATCCATGTGATATAGCAAAAGTTAAAACCAATATAGCATAAATAGCATCATGTTTAAATATATAGGGAAATCCATTGGTATTTGGAAAATGACAAAAACCAAATAAAATTATAAATAAAAATCTTGCTAAACATATAAAAAATAAAAGACGTGGATGTTCCATTGATGGCTTATTAATTTTTGATGATAATATACGTCCAAATGTATCACCAATATAAAATAAAAGAAATGTCATTACTTGTGCATATAATCGAACAGTCCATAATGGATTTAAATGATTAATTGATGGATAAGCTGGTTGAATTTTTGCTAAATATGCTGGAAATAATGATAATGTTGAAACAAATGTTAAAAATAATCCAAAAAAATTCCATTTTACATGTTTATATGCTATAGATAAACGTTGACGTACGACTAATGATGTTATATTAAATGAATTACCATCATCATCATTATAAGATGATGATTCATGAAAAAATGCTTCATGTTCATTGTTAATTTCTTGTACCGCCGATGAATAGATTTGAAATAAATGCGTTCTTTCAAGAAAAGAATATACTATTATATTTGATATTATCACTAATATTGCAAGAAGAAAATAAATTGAAGCAGATGTTGATGTATTACTAGAAACTAATATTGATATTATTGAACATGTAACAACAAAAACACCACCAAGTGCTTGACCAGAAACAAATCCTTAAAGAAAATTCATATTAACGATTCAAAGTATTTTTTATTAAATATTCATGCAAAACAATTCAAATTAGCATGCTTTTCGTGTGTTATATAGTGTGAAGTAAGTTTATACGATTGTTTAGTATGTGTTTAACACGTAGTACTCACTAGATCATCATAATCTAAACGGTATTAATATCATTTTTTCTTTTAAATTGAACTAAACAAAATTAATAGAAGAATTTCGTTTTTTTGTCAATAAAAAATAATTAAGTTTATTTTCTTCTCGTTTTTGTTAGACTAAATTTTTACCTTGAATATATCGACTGGGTAATGTTGATGCTAATGAAAAGAAGCAATTGAGTAACGTTGTACTACAAACACTTTGTATCATAACTAATATCATTGTTATTGCAAAAAATATTTCACGCCATTTTTTAACATTAACAAACGTTAATGAAAGACAAACAGATAAACATATTGTTATACCACATAATGATGTATATATTCTATATTTATGTATATATGGAACACAAATAAATGTAACTAATATAGCTGTAATTAAATTTGTAAATGATGCACATATTGTTACGGAATTTTCATAATATAATTCAAGACGAGACATAGATATATTAGGTGTAGATTGATCATGTAATTTATGACGAAAATAAGGATCAGCTGTTATAAAAAAATTAAATGGTAGAACAGTACCTAGACCAAGCCAAACAAATGCTACATAAGACCAAGTCCGATCATAGACTGATCCAATAAGTGGTGTTGTAGCTGTTGCTATACGAGATACACTACTTGATCTATCCATTTAATCTAAAAAGTACATTAAAAAATGTTTAACATTGAACGGATTAAAATTATGATTCATTTTTTCAATTATATTTCAGTGTACTATACTAGGATTCACGCACTAATTCATTCTCAGCTGGTGGTCCATCGGAAATATCCTTGTCATTCTTACGTTAAGATTAATTCTATGTTTGATAATTATATATCTAAGAAAAATGCTGGATATTCTTGCCATATATTTTCTTTTTCATTGATTAAATTTTTATCAACAATCTGCTTTTCTTTTTTCTTAAAATTTCCATAGTCGATGATTATGACTTCAGTTTCATAGGATTGTCTAGAAAAAAAAAACAAGAATGTCAATCAATAAAATACAATGATTTGAGCATTCATACAACATCTATTTCATTCTCCATATACATACACAAATGCAAAAAAAAAAGAAAGGAAAGTCGTCCAATTTGCACATTTAGATGATATTTAAATAGATAAATTTTTTTTTTCACAAAAGAAATCATTGGTAGATGAGAAGACAAAAAAAAGAAAGAAAGAACCCCAAATAATTAACAAATAAAACCATAGATTAATCCTATCGTTTTATTCTTGATGCAATCCAATCTAAACCTTGATATAAACCTTCACCAGTTAATGCACAACATGCTTGTATATGCCATGCTTGATCTTTAATCGATGTTAAACATAATTGTTTCGATATTTCAGCTGATGTCATAGCATCTTTAATATCTTGTTTATTAGCTAATATTAATACAGATGCGGAACGTAAATCTTCACTTTGTAACATACGAAATAATTCTTCTTTCGATAATGGTAATCGTTCACGATCTGTACTATCAACAACTAATATAACATATTCTGTATGAGCATAATATGTTTGCCATGATGAACGTAAAGATTCTTGTCCACCAATATCCATCATTAAAAAATGTATATTCTTAAAAATAACTTCTTCAACATTGGAACCTATTGTTGGTGATGTATGAACGACTTCATTCATTAAAAATTGATAGAGTATTGTTGTTTTACCTTTAAAATATACATATTTTGATTAAAAACAAAATTTCAATTATCTTACCGGCATTATCAAGACCAACAATAATAATTTTATGTTCTTCATTACCTAGTTAATATGATATAGATTATATTAAAATCTTTTTAAATTATTTTTTTGTTCTTACCAAACATTGCCCAGAGTTTTGAAAATAAAAAGCCCATATTGTTTCTAATTTATTTTATTTAAATATACATAAAAAAAATAATTGTCTAATATGAAAAGTATATATATAATATTTGCATCTTAAATAGTAAAAGAAAAGACGAGATCAGATTTAAGTATATTTAAATATATGTTGTTCTTTTACTATATAACAACGGGTAGTGCGTAAAAAAGATGAGTTGACGACAACTTTACTTCAATCATTTATTTATGACGACAAACAATAGAAAAGGAAAGGTAGAAAGTTTCTTTTCGTTTAGATTGTTCTTATTGGATAGTTGATAAACCAACAGAGAATTGTCAAACGTTTTTAGAGGAAAAATAGTATGGTACGACATCTGACGTTTGTTTATAATCGGACTTTTATTTTATAAAAAAAAGATAAAAGTTTTGAAGAATCACTTCACCAATAAACTTTTCATAAAAATGATTTAACTCTCTTTGAAAATCGTACTACGATCGAATTACTTCGTTATTTAGTAATAGAAAATAGTTAACTAACAATCGCTTCTCGTTCTTACTTCCGAACGTAAATTAGAAAAATGTTTCTCAATGTACAAAACAAAAAACAGGATATATTCTAATAAATGACAATGGATTTATGTCACTGCACTCGATAAACTTTAATAGATATTAATTATCTAGTTATTAGAAAAAAGTTTATATAGACTAAATATTTATATTGGATTTTGATATTGATCAGGGGCGGATCTAGCTATTAGGCGAACCGGGAACCGCCACCCCCTCGAAAATACATACTTTGACAAATACTGTAAACAGGTATAATACAACTTTCCACTTTTTCTATATAAACCGCCACCCTCTGATGGAAATCCTGGATCCGCCCCTGATATTGATAAGAAAAACCAACATAGAATATAATCAGGTCAAAAAGCACTTTATATTTTTAAAATATCTATTAGTTGCTATGAATGTCAACCTATTCTTTTTATACATGACTTTTGTATTTATCTATAACATAGATAAAAATATAGGATCAATGAAAATCCTTTCATAGTATTAAATTATACAACAGAGTATACTATTCCATTTAATTTAAAGAGTTAACTTCTTTTGCTTTATATTGATTTAATAATGGATAATATATCGTTAAAATTGACTAGTTATTTATTATAATAAATGCAGAAAATTAATAAAAATCATGGCATATTAATAATACAACTGAAACTAACACTATGGAATGATTGATACCATTGTTTAATACGATAAAATTTCAAATAGTTGCGTAAATTAGATGAATTTGTTTTCGTTATTCTTCTATTATTTTGATTGCCGTTCTGTGCCATCAAATACTTTGAAACAAAGTTATTTTTCGTTTGAGGTTTTACTATCATTCTTCTATTAGATATTGTTGTTGTTTGTTGAGAAGAATTCTGATGTGATTTATATTTTATTAATTGAGAATTTTTCTAAATAAATAAAAAAAGTCAAATATGTCTCTTAATTAAATAATTATTCTTCTATACCTTCTTTGGATGAAATGTAAAATTGAATACTGCCAATTGTGATTCAGTATGTGTCTTCATATTATTTATTATAATATTGAGATATGCTAATGCAGTTAAAGTTTCCTCTCGTTCTCTCTTTATATATACGATCTAAAAATTCTTATAAAAGACAAATATATATATATGAAGAGATAGAGTATAAGTATGAGTATTATGTCTTATCATGACATGTACTTAGAATACGAGAAGTAAAACCTTTAGTTATTAAAACTGACATGAAGTAACGCTCATTTTTAAACATATAGCACAAATAATTTCTTATGCAAACATACTATTATATGCATAAGATAATTAATGATCATCTCGTTTTTCACAAGTTCATGTTAAACTGTCAAGGTTAAATACATTATTTATATTATTATGAATAACGCACAAATATTTTAGGTAGATAAACAATAAGAATTAGTTTTAAACATGACTTTTTCAGATGCGAATTAATCTTTAGTAGAAATAATTTCATACGTCAATGGAGTATGAAATAGTTTCAAAAAAAAATCTTGGATTTAAATTTCACAATATATACGTCAACAGATTATGATAATATTTCACAAGTACTTGGTCAACTATATATGACGCATTTCTATTAATGTTGTTTAGTGTTCTTTTATTCCTCGAGTATGATGAATTAATAAATAACTAGATAAAATATTCTCCTACATGTACTTTAGAATAATATCAAATGACTAGATTATACCTCCCCCAATGTGTTTAATTATTAAGTTCAGTTAGAACAGTAGACATTCACACATAAGAAAACTACATGTCATGCAAATTGTTTCACAAACAGTTACGCTCATATCTAGGTAAATTCAGATTAATAACATACTTCGAAAAGCTTTTTGGCCTTGAATGATCTAATTTCTCGAATATAATTGTCATCGTCCAAAACAAAAGCTCTAGTATATGATTACATCAGTTTAACGAATATCAAAAGACGTGTTTATGATGAAGTCAAAAGTACAGCAGTAATACTTGTTATAAAACTTCATGAAATTAAGGCAATAATTAAATTTTATTCTTTGCATAGGAAAAACATGCGTAAGTATTATGATATTTATAATTATCATATTAAAAAATAAGTCTAATAACCACTAGAATCTTTCTTTCCAGTCATAAACCAAATGTATCACACAAGTTGTTTTTTTTGAATATGATGACATCTGCATATATCTGTCTACAATTTAAGAACATGTCATTATGCACTCTTCGGTATAGCATATTCCTAGAAATCGAATTGAAAACTGACACCGGTAGTTACTTCTATACATGATGTTTTATATATAAATATTTGTTATTAGTCATTCTAACCATGAAATTCTCATTATTATTGAAGGTCAATATGACTTTTTTTGTTAATTGACATAGAGAAGAAATAATAAAAAACGTTTGATAATGTAAAATTTTTATAAATTAATGAGTACATAAACAAAAATTTTGTGCTGTTCTGTCTTTTTTTCTTTTTTCATTAATATAACTAAAAAAATACACTCGTTATAAAGAACTCTACAATAGTTTATATTTAAACAGTAGTCATTTTTAATTCAATTCCATTGTCATCAATAATACTACTTAAATTATCATCAAAATCCATTGGCATTAAATCATCACTTGTACTAAGTGCTGTATATGTATATGTATTTGTCAAAGCTCGATTATGTGCTGTATTAGCACGTGTTGTTGAGTCAATCGATGATGTTGAATGTGAATATGCTGTCGATGATGATGCTGATGCAATAATAATAACTGGTTTTATATTTGCTAATGCTTTTAAACTTTTATAAGGATTTTTTGGAGAACTATTTTCATAAAACTGTTTAGTTTCACAAGGTAATGGAGTTGAACTATATTTTCCATTTGTTGAAGAAGTTGAACTATGAGTATTGAATCCATTTGTTTTCATCAGTGACATATTACGATTTTCTTTTGTTTTCTTTTGTATACAATCAATAAAACATAAAACCATTGTTAATATAACAACAAACATTAAAATTGATGAACAAATAAATACTGCAAAGATTTGTTTACGTGTAGATAAGGATGTTATGGATGATGGATATTCATCATGAGGAGATGATATTGATGATGGTGTTGGACTTGAAAATGCATGAGCCATACGTTTACCTTGTTGAAATTCTTCAGTAGCAAGACGCTGAATAAAAAAATATATAAATTTCATCATATAGAATTTCTTGGCTGTATTTTCCTCAAGATTTAAGTTTAGTAAATGAATAGAATAGAATAATATGAAAGTCGTAATTTTAAGAAAGAAATACTTCTTAAACTCTTATATAATTGCTAAATGATTCGCTTAATAGGCAATTACTTTTTATGTATTATATTTTTCCAGGGAACTAATAAGTGAATATTTCGTGCTATTAAATTTAACTACCTTAGTATTATTTAGATAACTGTAGAAAAAGATATTCAAAAATATTAAAGTAACGACTTGAATGACTAGTGAAAATGGATAAAAAATGTCTGCAAGTCTTTTTATAACTACTTCTAAAGTTCACTCGTACCTTTTTAAATATCAGTATGAAGTCTAACTCAGTCTGGTAAGCATAAGATGCATTCTTAGCATGTTTGCATTGTGTCAGCTTGGTAATAACTAATTCATAAATAGAAACTTTTAGTGTAATTTTTTACAGAATTAAAATGTGAAGCACAACTTGGCTGTCATTTTTAGTCGCGAGGAAATCTTTTCAATCTGTCCGTTTTGAAATATATTACTAAAGTCATGTTTTACTCATTTTTTAAAACTAAAATAAAGCGTTATTGATGCATATAACCTTTGAACTTGTATCAATAATATTTCAAAGTCATTAATTGCTTGTCGGAATGTCTTTAGAAGGGAATAGACATGTCTATGACGGCTCCAGACAGATATTCTATTATTAACTTTTATTAACCATGAGGTTAAGAATCAGTTTCAAAAATAGTCATTGTTCAATTAACTAGATATCTTTAATTCATGAAATCTGGATTTATTATTAAGCGCTTATTTAATAAGATATCTATCACGGTCTGCAACGCACGGGTAATAAATATTAGGAGACAATAGTGGGTATAAACTTGCAGCTCCATACGCTTCGACGCTCTTCTAGATCGTATTTCATAAAAGATTCATCAAAAATGTTTTCAGTGCAAAAGAAATATCATTACTAGTAAAAAGCAGTAACAAAATTATAGACTCCCCTATGTTTCTTTCCAAAATATAGTATTCATTTTTCTGGCTATGACATAGGAGGGCCTATAATTTTGTTACCCCCCAAATCACACTTTTAATATAAGTAGATCGTTTTAAATCTTCCATCTTTTTCTATAAATACTTACTAATGATGTGTCATCATGATTATTATTTTTAACAACTGTTATCCAGTCAGTTGTATTTGAACCAATAAATAAACGCAAAGTTTCAACAATAAGACATGGTGTTGGTTCACCATGATCACGTATTTGTACATGTAATACAACTAATGAATTATCATTAATTAAATTTGAATCTGTTTTAACAATTAATGTTCCATTCGATAATAAATTAATAAATGATGGTGATGTTGATGGTGATAATTGAAATGTTATATTTCCATTATAATCTTTATCATCATCGGATGCACTTAAATGTATATGAAAATATTTTGGTGTTAAATCACGATTTATAATTATAAATGATGATTCAATATGTAAACGAGGACAATGATCATTTTCATCGAGAATATCAATTGAAATTGAAATATTTATTGATCGACGTGGATTTCCATGATCTGATATAATAAAATTTAATTGATAAAATGAAAGAACTTCACGATCTATTGAGCCATTTACAGATATCATTATAAATGTTGTTGACTGAGAAGTATTACTTCTTTTTGTCACTATTTCAAATGGTATACTTGGTTTATTTTGATAATCTAATTTATCATCTGAAAACCATTCAGAATAAACACTTATTCGACCATTGGGTTCATCTTTATCATCATCGCGACATGATATTGTACCAATAATTGTTCCGATTTCACTATTTTCCATAATCGACCATGATATATTATTGTTATTAGTATCACATACAGGTGTATATTCATTTTGACTAATAACTGTAAATGTTATTATTCCTTGAGATGATAATGATGGTGTACCTTTGAAAACAGATAATTTATATGTCGAATAAATTACTTATAAAATCTCAATGATACTCTACAGAATAAAGGTCAAGATGTTATATAAGCATGAACGATTTGTTATACGCGAGATTAATTTTTTAATTCTATTCATGCAACTTTAACTTATTAGTAATTGAGACGCGAATATTTTATAGAAATCATTTACTTAATCGAAGGTTATTTATTATACTCATATAATTCGTTCATTAAAGTGTAAATCATCATAATTTTATTTCTATATACCTTTATCTCGTGCTTCAACATGTAATATATAAGTATCTTGTTGTTTACGATCAAATTCTGTCATAGCTCGAATAATTCCTGTTTTTGAATCAATTTGAAAAAGATTTTTATCATGATTAATTAATGAATAGATGATTTCTCCATTAAGATTTTCATCAGCATCTTCAGCATGAAGATGAAATATTTCATAACCATTTGGATTAATTATTTTGACATGTTCATTTATAGTTGCTTTCATAGTTTTTTCTCGAAATTTTGGTATATTATCATTTTCATCTAGGATAATAATAAATATATTTAAATAAGTTGATTTTGATAATGGTCGTCCATGATCAATTGCTTCTAATGTTAAATTATATTGTGAAATTAATTCACGATCAAGTAAATCTTTTGTACGTAATTCACCTGTATTTTCAGTTAAACGAATTAATTCAAATGGAATCATAGATGATTCAAGAAGTTTCCATGTAACACGTCCATTATCACCGGAATCTCGATCAGTTATCGATAGTGATAAGACAAGAGAATTTCTTGGTAATGATTCATTTAAATAAATTTCTACTGATTTTGAATCAGGATCAATATCATATGAATATATATCGATGATTGGTGCATTATCATTTTCATCTAATATATGAATTATAACTCTAAAAAATATAATAGAAAAAAAACTTTCTACTTTGAACTCAACAACAAATAGAAAAATATATTCAATCTGTTAATTACTAATATTAATCAATGAAGAAAATGTATCTCATATATTTTTCTAGTATCTGTTTTATTTAAGATCAATTAGATACGAGTTCTAATGCAATAGTGTCGATCGAAATTCACTCTATATATTATTAAATTAAATATAGATTCCTCAATCTATTAGCATACAATTTGTTCGATAAAATAAATTCGAGAATGACTATAGATTAGGCAAAAATAGAAATGACTGATAATTTAATTTGCATATCCTTTATTTCTTTGTTTTTAGATTAAATTTAATAAAGGAATAAATGTACTTACATACAAAAATCTGTTTTATAACCTTCTCCTTTATCTCTTGCTTCAATTTCTAATCGATACATTGATTTTGTTTCATAATCTAATAAACATTTCACACGTATATCACCTGTGATTTGATCAATTTGAAAACATTTATCTTGACTAATTAAATAATAATTTATTTCTCCATTAACTCCTTCATCATCATCTGTTGCATGTACACGACTAACAATTGAATCAGTTGAAATCATTTCACTAATATTATTTATTATATAAATGGGTTGTTCAAATTTCGGTGGCGAATCATTAATATCATCAATTATAACAATAACATGTAATAGGCCTGTTTGATTATCACCATCACGAGCAATAATATCAAATTTATATGATGATATTAATTCTCGATCAAGCATTTTTTCAACTACAAGTGATAAATCACCACGTATTAAATCATAACGAAGAGAAAATGGAAGAACTGTTGATGATACAATTGAATAACCTTTAAATGAAAAAAACAATCGAATCATATTCAATTTATTCATTCAGTCATTCACATACCAATAATACTATTTTGTCCTTGATCATGATCTATAGCTGATTCTAATTTAATCATTGCACCAATTTGTGCATTTTCAACAATAGTTAGATTCAATTGGTTATTTGTAAATATTGGTTTATGATCATTTCGATCAATAATACGTATAGTAATTAATTCAATATTAAATTGTTCACTATTAATAAGTATTTCAAGTTCTAAATCACACCATGTATCACATCGACAACGACGTAAACGACATAATTCATCTCGATCAATTTCTTTACGTATTGTTAATATTCCACGTGTTGAATGATTAATTAAAAAATACATATAAGGAAATTCATCACGTTTTGCAAGACTAAAATCTGCATTAATACTATCGGAAAAATTTTTTGGAAATAATAAATGTCGAAGATTAATAACTTCAGTATGAACAGGTAATTTTTCCATTGTACGAATTATAAAATGATCATCTTGTTGTTGTTCACAATAACAACAGGAAAACATAATCAATATTAAAAGAATAATGATAAATGAAGGCATGGCATGATGATAGAAATATAAAATACAAAAAATTCTAATCATATCATTCTATCGTCATTCTAAAACGGAAAGAAAAGTGATGTCAATTAGATTGTCTGTCTATACGGAAATGGTCAAGCGCAGCAGACGCGTTTGTCTATCTATACTTTATAATGATCATGTTACATAGAATAAAGTATTTGTTTAGAACATGATTTTACTCTTAAGGAAAGAACTTGTCTAACTTAATCGAAACTATGACAAGCAATTCGAGTCAATTGTAATATGAGATCGAACTATTAACGTTTAGAAATCTAGAGAATAAATGATGTCGTGACAATTAAAAATATTTGATAATATGCCTTTTGTCATTAAGTACTTGCCACTTGTCTTCTTTTTATCTTGATTTTAAAAAAGAATAATAGAAATAAAATAAACAAATCATGATAATTAAATATATCATATAAAGAAGAGATCTTATGTGATTTCTTTTTTCTTTTTTATAAGTGAAATGTCATTATCTAACGTATAAATCTCTATTTTGATTGAGAAAAAAAGAAAGAAAAGGATCAACAAAGGTAGTAGATGTTGTCACTATATACATTGATTTACCTCAATGTAACCGACAAATACCTTCACACTTTTAATCAATTTTTCTCGCGTTTCTTTTTTTCATTATCATCATCATCATCGTCATCATAAAATAAGATGCCGCTAATGTGAGCATCGTTTCTCATATCTTCTTTCGTATAATTGCACTCGACACCATCCTTATTAATGCACCGTTCATTGTCATTCAAGCAAATTGACTTGAGGCCTTACTTCTTCTTCACTATACGATCTATACATATAAACTATATATTTGATTGTCTCGTGCATGACATATAAAGTGTTTTATATTTATCCATACAATACCTTATATAGACGTAATGATAATGGAATCCGTACGATAGCACTTACTCCTAATTTGTTGAAAAAATCAACTTTCTCTGTCTTTTTTATATAAATGATGTTAGAGGCTATCACCTGCCCTCGCTCTTCTCCATCTTCTTCTTCTGTATTGTACTAGTCAGAGGAACAGAAAAAGAAAATAAACAAACAAATACTTCGTCGGTCAGTACTGACAGATGTTCATTTGTATGTCACATAGCTGTAATCAATCAAATAGCTGACAGAAAAAAAATTGGGATTTCAATATTGTTTGTCTTTCATTATTCTTTCTTTCCGTAACTGTACGTTAAAGTATAATCAAATCAAATCAATGAAAACTGAAAAAAAAGAAAAGAAAAGCAAAGTAAAAGAATAAGAGAACTACAATTTTTTCATTATCTATCATCTGTTAGGACTGTCATATTCAAGTTGATGTCCTTGTCAAAAATGGACAAGATATTTCTTATTGCTTATCTAGGAAAGGATAATGAAAAATGATGTCATCAGTAATTTTAAACATTTGACTTACCTCAATGGAGGACTCACAACTGTCTGTTCATTATTCTCAGTATTTAGTTATACATTTGCCTCAAGCTTAAAGAATAAGAAGAAAAAAAAAAGAAAGCGGTCAATCGATACAATATGTCGTGCTTCTCTCTCTCTCTCTCTTGTTCTCTGTCTCTCTCGCTACCTTCCTCTCTCTCTCTCTCTCTCTTCACAATTTCATTCTTTCTAATCACTTGAAGTATCTATGAATAATAATCATAATCATAAGACTAACGAGAGAATGAACAAATAGTGATAAAAAATAAAAAATTAATGAATAACATCTTGTAACTATATTATTGAATAGTTGAATTGAATATACTAGCACCTATTTCTTCAGGGATTTTTAAATTATCAACGAGAATAAACTACAATCAACAATGAGCAAAAAACCATCGCGTTCTTCGTTATTTTTTTTATTGACTATTCACATCAATATATAATTGTATACCTCGAACGGAAGAAAGAAAAGGTGTATGTATGTATACACGAGCAAGAACATCTTCACATTTTATATTCTACTCATAGTTTATTGACGAGTTGAATTAAAAACTTGCATACTTTCTCTCTTTCATTTGCTTCTTTTGATGTATATTCGATTAAAATATCTTCTATATTCAATTGCACACACAAAAAAAATGTATAAATGACAATTTTATTCTCGAATATATATATATATCACAAACTTTTTCTTTTTCCTGTCTACTTCTTTTGCAAACACAATTCATTATTCATATTCACATACGTTCATTTGTCTCATGTTAAAGTGACTGATCGAATCCATAAAAAAAAAGAAGAAAATGTATGATAAAAGTGTCAATACAATACTAATTTTATTTGATTATTGAAGATAATGTACATATTAGAATATGTTGTAACAACTGACATTGATTTTTGTCTATCTAATTTCTAGATACATGAAGCAATTGCTATTATTTTACTTGAGTTATGCCTGATGTCGATATTCAATCAGGATCATCGGGTATATATATATATGAATGTAAAAGAAGATGACAAGTCTATTATTAGTCTCCTATATTCACCATCAGAAACAGAAGCAGTAATAACGATTATTTTATAAGCATACAATGATGCAATCTATCGTCTTAACGAGAAGATTACCTCGACGCACGCTCATTCAATAGATTCACTAATCAAAACAAAAGCAATACAAAATTTTTATTTTAGTCTTTCGTTTTCTTAGTTATTCTTACCATTTACTAATAGTTTTTAAGTTTAGTCACAACTCTACTATGCTCTGTTTTAGATGACTGACAAGAAAAAATAACATACTCAATATCATCATTTGACGTGACCTAAGATAGACAATAAGAGAATTAAAAAAAGAGAAAGAAATAAAAATCAACGACTTCCGTCGAACACTCCCTATTCTTTAAACTATATAGGAAAAGATAAGAAAATCTGATTAGTCCCTTGCTTGCTATTGTCGTCGAACGACATAGTTGAAAAAGTTCAATTAATCGGCCCAATTTCCATCTGATTACGATTTATGTTGTCATCATAAATCGATTTAATCAATGAAAATCTTATGTATTTGTTCTTGCAGAAAAAAAAAGTTTCTTTTTTTTTTGTCTAAGATTCATTCTTCTATGTCTGCATTGTAACGTCTTAGTTTTGTTCAATACATATATAGCAAACAATAAAAAATGACAACAGCTGAACACTGCTGTTACACTCATCATCATCATACATAAGAATAGAAAGAAGAAGAAAAAAAGCATGAGGAAATCAAGCAAAACGATATCAACTAACGTATTTATTCATGTTTATATTAACAGATCAACACATTCTCTTTGCATACTTACTGTGTATATAGACTCTTGGGACTGATGATGATGATGATGATGTTGTTATTACTGAAAAAGAAAATGACGACGATAGAAAGATAGGATATCACAATTGTTGTAGATGTCAATCTTCTTCTTTTTTCATCTTAACTTGTTTGTTAGTTGTTATGAAGAGAGTAGTATGTATGTTCAATTAGAATATGAGTGCGAGCATGAGAATAAGAGAACATTACTATTCTTCTTCTTTTTTCTTCTCCTTCTCCTCTTCTTCTCCTCTTCTTCTTCATCGTGTACTTTTTCTCCTCCATTCCCTTTTCTATCTCTCAAGTACTATCGATCTTGATGATGATGTAATCTTTCTTAACGTTATTTCCAGACATGGTCATGGTTCAATTGAGAATTGAAAAAAAAAACTGTTTCATGATCAATCTTCTCTTTCGTTCTCAAGAGGCTCATTGCGTTCCATGTTCGTAATTTTACATAAGTTTCTTATTCTTTATCTAAGTCTTAATTCAATTTTTTAAATAGAAACAATCATCATTATTATCATTATCGTTGACTAAATCTCTTGAGACATGCAAAGCGATAATAACAACATTGTCATGATTACGAGATATATTTATATAATAGTAGCAAGGACAAGGATACAAAAACGATTGATTTCTATTCAAATAATGTTTATATTAGTATGATCATCAGAATAAGATATACTAGAACCAGGTCAGTTAACGAGCAATGATAATAAATGGATGATTGATCTTGATGATGATGATAGGCGGAGTTAACACTCAGGAAATTTGTTAACAATAATAGAGAGAGAGAACAAGTACGTCTCTTGGACATTGCGTGTAGACATAGACGGACAATATCTCTATTGTCTATAAAAATTAATAGAAGACAAATTACTAAATGAGCCCTATTGTTTTCATAAGATTTCGATTAATTATAAAAAATTTATCAAAAACATTTCAATCATTTTTGAAATGTTACTATTTCATGGCAAAAAAAGATTCAATCTAACTTCAATTAAGATTCGATGATGATAAAGTAAAAAAATGAACATGAAAACTATACATCATTGTCAAATTATTTAGAATTGAATGGCAATTGCATCTGTTGTGTCCTCGAAATAATGATTATTTCTTTTATATATATATATATATATGTATTTGCTTCAATGAACAATGACAATAACAGAAAATGAGAAGAAATGTCAATATGACAAACTATTGTAGAATATAATCATTATGACAATAAGTTATTTAATAAATAGGAAATAAAATAGTTTATATAAATCATTTATTGATCATATAACTTCTTTCCTTTTTTTAAAGACATCTATAAATAACTTGTTTAATTGACTTCATTAGTTTTGGATGATTAAATACATTGAAAGACTTCGAAATACTATTTATAGTGTAGAGATAGTTTAGAAGATTTTCATGATATTGATATAAAAAAGACAACATGTTAGTTAATTAATTAGAAAAAAAAGTAATACCGCTTCCGTCTGGATTTAACATTGATGAAAGTAACCTTGATTATCTCAAAACATCAATCGAATAAATAATATACTTTTTACATGCAAACTTCTAATAAACGTACGATCTCTATTGATTTTATAGTAGGTTTTGCTATAAAGGTTAAACCTTCTTTTTTTTTCTTCTTCAACTAATCAATCGGATGTTGATGACGGTTTTATTGACTTTATAGTATAAATATTTTACTAATAAAATAAATGATTATGCACGTTGAATGACATTATAGTTTTCATTTTTTGAATTACCATGAACGCTATTAGCAATTCATCTATTATAATACCTTGCAATTCAAACAAAAATCATTATAGATAATTATCATGAAGAAATTTCGATAATAAATGTCTTAATAACAAACGTGTGTGATTTGTTTATATAAAAATAACAAACATTAGAATGAGCAATAATATTATTAGAAGAAGAGGAGAAAAAACATTAGGTCGATAACCCTAGACGACAAATTTGAATAACGATTGGAGATTAGTTTCAGAACTGATTTATGATGAATTATATTTGCTAAATTATGAAAGTAGATTAACATAAGAAACAGTGTTGTTGTTTTTGTTAGATAAACACATGATACTTCTCGAAAGATCATCAATCATATTTTATTGTTTATTATTTTTATTTTATATAAATTTAAAATTTTATGTTTTCATATGAGAATCTTAGTAACTTACAATGAATGGATCAATATACACCATACTAATGTTATCGATCAATGAAGATAAGATCATATGTTAAACTAATTGTCGATTTATATTCAGTTTAATAATATAATCTAAAATAGAATATGTTTTATGACTAAAGTAATTCATAGATCAAGGGAAGTTTTAATTCAATTACGTACAGATTATTAAATAATAATACACAGTTAGAATTTATTCAAGCTGAATTTTGAAATATTCAAGAATTAAAATGTCTCTTTTCCGATTATCTTTAGTTGGACTATTTTTTTTTATGTATATCGGTTCCAAAGCTTAACAGATATCATAAGATTACTAATAGAAAGGAAAATATACATACAATTGAACTTATCTTTAAATAAAATAATGTGTTGTAAATTAAATATTAAAAGAAAGTCATTTTTTTTTGTAATTATATATATTAAAATATTTGATGCATGAAAATGTTTTTCAGTCGAGTACAACAAATGTTTCCTATATTGTAATAATTGAGTAAGAATGTTTAATTACAAGGAAAGATTTGTTAAGCAAGAAAAGTAAAATGGATGCATTCAACTAGTTAATTTTCATATCTAGACAGCTAATTTGTACTAAAAATACTTGGACATAATGGATATCATATTTAAGACAAAAAAAGAAATCAGACTTTTTATTCTACATATAAGATTTATCAATAAGCTTTCTTTTTCTTTAAAGAATCAATTTTTAATTGAGTTATATAACATATGTATGTTATATTTATTTATTGATGATTAAACGAATAAATAGAATCTATTAAACATTAAGAATAAAAACGTGAGATATATATATTAGAGTACGATTATGTACTGAGCCGCAAATAAAACGATGATTTTAGTGATAGAATTCATCGTTTTGTTGGAGTTTCAATCGTCGAGAAATCTCATCATTTAACGTATAATGATCATTATTGTTGTTTGAGAATCGAAATAAATCATCATCATTACGTCGACTACGCCATCTACCAAGAATCATATGATATTCATGAAGCTATAAATATATAAAGACAATATATTATTAAAGAAATGAAATTTATTTATATACTTTTTGTAAATATCGTTTCAATTCATCTTTTGTACGAAAATGGTCTGGACGTTTCGGTGGAGCTAAAAAGACAAAACATCATAATAACATAGGAATATGAAAATTCTTCTATTAACATACGTGGTACGTCAGTAAATACTGCTTCAGCAAGATTGAGAAGAACAATCATCAATAAAAGATATGTAATTGTTAGCTTAGAAATCATGATACTAATATTATCTAAATGACATTCACATAAAACGTATGAATATTCAATTAAATTTTTTCATAGATATAAATATACGATTATAAATCTATCTCACGTGCTATATAAATGACGTTAGGCTAAAAAATAAATTTAAACTGATGTTTTTAAATTTTCAGTCGCTTACGTCAGTATTATAATGTTCCTTAGGTAAAAAGAGTATTAAAAAAGGACGTTTTTAATGAGTATTACAGTCTAGGAGGTTCCTTTCAACTACGATAAACAAGAAAAACCTAAAGTGTATTCTAACATTATATAATAGTTTTTCAAAAAATTCTAACGGATTTTTATTGTTTGAAATAACTAAATTCTGTTAATACTGGGAAAGAAAATATTTGACATTGACATGTATAATATGACAAACGTCAAAATGATATAATTAAAATTGAAATTTCTTACACTAAATGAATTTTTATATAATAGCATTAACGTTTTTTTTCTTCATAATAAGTCAAGTGAATAGGAAGAAACAAGAGTCGAGGGAAAATTTACTATAATAAATCTTATATTGTTCTAAATAATTTGATATATATATATATATACATGTCATCTGTAATGCTAAAAAACCTCCGTTTACAACAGAAAAAAATTATGAGGAAAAGTCATGTTTAGTTTTAAACCTGTGCAGTCAAGCAAATATCCTAATCTTTCAGCTAAATGTGAAATAAAACTATAAAATGACGCACAATAAACATGATTTACAAAGACAAAATAGAGTAATATAGTTAAATTGACTATTCTATAAAAGATATTAAAAACAAAGAGATAATTTATTATTTAATTCTTTTCTTCAAGCTAATCATAATGTATAAGGACATTCGGTCTGATTTCTATTTAAATAATATTGTCAACGCCTCCACGTATTAAAAGAACTCTCTAAGAAAGTGTTCCGTTTTACTTAAAAACACTATTTTTTGAAAATTTTGATGGCTTTGCGTGATGCAAATTAAGGGAGAGGGGTTGAGGGATAAATCAGATCGAAAGACTATCAGTATATGCTTGGATTTATTAGGAAAAAATAATACAGGAACGGTTTATATACTAATGTAAATTAAATTGATCAGTGGATGAGTACAAACCTTTTGCAATTTCTTAGAAAAAAACGTTAGTACTTAAATCGAATAGATAACATAATTATATAGTAAAAAATATGTAGGAGTAAATGTCTACAGATCGAATTAACATTTAAAAATCATTTGCAAAGATCACACAATATCCGTTAAATATACTACCAAAAAAATTTTCTTCATGACTCACGGTCCTATCATGTAATGTTAATATTTCTGTAGAAGTACACAAGTTGAGTGGCTTATTAGTAACGTATGTAAGCATTATATATCTATACATGTAAGAAAAAATTGTTAATTTTTAATTTATCTATCTGTTATAAGACATAAGAAATGGCACTCAAAAAATGAAATAAAACTAATACTAATCTTATTTTTTCAGATTATTAAAAAGCTTTACTTTGACTTTAATCGAATAAGAAGTTTTAGCCAATTAGATTTAATTAACAAGAAATATTCTAATGATATTTAATTGATTATAATAAACTATAACAGGATATTTTCTTCATAAAAGATGTACTCAAAAAAGAAAAATATTTCATGTCAGTTGTTTTTCTGATCAATAGAATTATGTTGATTTATTAAAAACAAATTATTTTTCTATAATAAGTATAAATTAATATGTACTAAAAATATTCTCAATAGTCTCGACTTCTTGAAAATTTCTTATAAAGTGACTCTATTAGACTGGAGGCGGATTGAATATTTTCTGTAAAGATTTCAATTCTCTGATAGTGCTAATTCACTGTGTCATTAGTTTTATATTATTATTTGTTTTTTAGAAGAAACATGTACCTAAAATAGATTACTATGTGAAAAAATAAAATAATTCTTAGTTCTATTTATTTTTAAAAAATGTATATAACGCAATAAGGAAGTAGGATTAAATTATATTATTTAATAAAAATATATATTTATTTTTATAGATGACAATAATCTGTATTTGACAAATTAGACTAAAATAAAACAAATAGATTATTATTATTTTCATTGAATAAATGGAAATGGTATTAACAAATGTATTGCGTAAATGATAGATTAAACATAGAAAATACGTAATTTATTACTGTAAATAATAGATTAAAACTATATACTAAAAGAATAATACCAACTGATTAAACTTACATAGTTTGACACTGAATGCTTCTTATAAAATCAAGAATTAGTTCATAAAGTGTTGACTATTTTTCCGAAATAATAGTGTATATATTTAAAAGCTTATTTTGCTTGTCTCTTGAGAACCTATATTAAGTCTATATTTCTTACAAAGAGATAAAGTTAATTACTTTCTCTTATCAAAAGCTTTTTATAATTCAAATTAGAATGTTAATAGAAGTGGGTTGTGGTAATAAATAAATATATAAACTACCTTTTCTCCTTGGTACTATGAATAGTTTTTGCGTAATAGCAAAGGAAATATAATATTTGCTTCAAGCGTAAAAAAGTACATTGTGAAAAACATTATTTATAATGATTAGAATTGTTGATTGATGTGACAAGTTGTTTTGTACTTCAAGAATAAAACAACAATAACAGCAAAAAATTAGAGCATAAATACTTTTGAGTTAAAAAACAAAATTAGATTAATCGAAAATCTTATATTTACATCAATGAAAGTCAACTAGTACAACAGATTAACTCCATTGTAATAATAAATATTCTGAGATAATGCCAATATAGGAACATTCGTCTAATCAGTATGAGTAATCATTGTTTATACGCTATTATTTTTCTCACAAAATAGACTCTCTAAAGTATAGGAAAAAATAGGGTTTATTATTCATTTATTTGAGAATAATTTTATCGTAGCTGAATGTTATTTCTCTCGAGACTTTTCTATTTCAAATATATTCGTGTATTAATTTCTATTTTATTTTCACAGATATATATCATTTATATTTATCTTTATTAATAGTTTCCTTTAATATTGTAAACATTTTTTTCCATTACTTGAAAAGAGCGTCATTCATATTAAGGTTAATCTTTAAAGAATTTCTAAAATCAGCTTATATATATTTATATTAATCACTTAATTAGCTGCTTATTGGTTCATTCCACAAGGTTATTGTAATTGTGACACGTGCATCAACAAATTAGCAAGAATGAAATTAAACGCTTACAATAATCTACTTGAGATTATAAGTTGACAACTTGCGTATATAGAATATTAAAATTTAAATAAGAATTTTAATCTGTATTATAGAAAAATAATCATTGTATTTAAGTGAAATTATATTCTGTTCATTAGCCATGTTTGACAATAAGGGAATAAGACTTGTATTTTATATAAAGAAGATCTACGATAAAAAAAAGAAACGATGACAGATATTGTTTATTTTCTTGTATTTAATATACGTTCAGCCATTCGAGTTCCATCGACACGAGCTCGTATTTTATCATAACATTTTGCTCGTGTTGTTGTTTCATCATCTGCAAATGGTGCATAACCACAATCATCTGTTGTACCTAATTGTTCAATAGGTATAAATCGAACAGCTTCTAATATTCGATCACAAACTTGTTCAGCTGTTTCAACACGTGCATCAGTTGGATTAATAACACCAATAAAAACACGTTGATGTGGTTGAATATATGTTCGAATAACAGCTAAACTTCTCGTTCGATCACGTTCTGATGCTAATGATAAGTAAAAATTCGTTGCATGTAAATTAAATACTCTTGGTAATACTAATGTATAATCAACATTTAATGAATGATGAGAATCTCTATCACCACCTATTAAAAATATATATAGATATTTATTAAAACAAACTGCATTCAGTAATAATTATAATTAACAAAACAGAAATAATGTATCATTGCTTTAGGTAGAATCTGTCAAGGTCGCTGGTTTTTCTTTAACCTCATAAAAATAATATAACATATGTGTGTGTTTTTCTTCGTTCCAGTACTTTTACTCACTCCCTTATTCTGAACCAGATAATGTATTCTTCATATGTGTAGTTAATTCTATTTCTAGAATCATTGTTTTAATAGTTAACTCTATTGAGAATATTGTTGAAAGTTACTGTATAATTTACGGATAGTGTTAAGTATAAAATTTGATAAGAATGCTATCTAATGTATAGTTTTTTTGTTTATTTACCTGGACAAATATGAACACCTAATTTATTTAGATATTCTGGATTATTACTAAATCTATCTAAAACACGATTATTTAACTGGATAAATTTGTCTAATAATTCTCCTGAGGGATCAATTTTAAGTGATAAACGTGCTTCAGTAAAATCCATTTGTATTTTATCAACACCAGCTTCTAAACATAGACGAATGTCTTTTTCAACTTCATTAACTAAATCATCAAGAAATTGTTCACGAGAATAACCAGATATTGTTGCTTGGGGATAAACATTTGATAAAGCTGATGGTGATATAACAGCTTGTTTTATTTGTCGACGTGTATATTGTTTAGCTCTACGAACATAATCAACGGCATATTTTCCATATCGAAATGGTGCTTTTATAAGACGTGGTAATGTACGTTGATGTCCATCAGAAAATGTTATTGTAAAACAATCAACAATATCATCAAATGAATATGCATAAGGATACAATGGAGCTATACTAAATAATACGAAATTAAAATAATATTTAGAAAGAAAACTAGCTTTTATTCTTGTGTATTTCCCATTTTAAGTGCTACGAAAATAACGAATAATATTTTAAATATTGGCTAACAAATACTGTGTGAAAGGAAATAAAATGAGATAATAATACATACGGATAGATAAGAAAAGAAGGTTTAGCTTGTTCACCATCAGTTAATTGACCAGGTCCAGTTTTTTCCAATTCAATTAATGTTTGTCGTACTGCTTTATCTTGTAATACATCTAATTGATTTATGGAAATATGACCTGCTTTATATGATTGTTGACCTTCTAATAATGTCGTTGTTCGGGGTAAAGAACCAATAAGTTCAGTTGGAATTGTTATCTACATAGATATTTTAGTATACATTGTAATTATTTCAAAACGACAAAGTTTACCCATGGTTTAGTGGCACTAATCATATTCGAATGTATTGGAAATGTTTATTTTATTGAAATTAAAGCTAATAATATCTATACGTATATAAAAAAGAATGTCTCTTTGTCTGTTCTTGAGGGTGTGGGTAAGTGAGGGTCTGGAGGTGGTATGGGCGACTAAGCATGTTGATAAAGAACAGTCGCACCCACACCAAGGCCCAACACTGGGTACTCCTGCAAGTTATTCTATAAAAAGAAGTTTTATTTTCTTCTAGTTCAAAAGCGGAAAATCTTTTATGACGTTTATTATAATATGAATTTTTCTTTTTTTCCTTTCTTCCACTGAGCTTAATCAACGTATTACGGTTAATCTTAATGAAAGAAACGAGTCGGATTACTCTTGATAGAAACTACGCATTCGGAAACAAAGATAATACACAAGTATTATAAATAAAATTTCTGTTGTTTCCAAATATTTTCTCTTTTATGATAACTTGACATCTGTCATATGTCTATATATTTACAAAAGAAAATTACCTACGATTCAAGAACATTCTTGATGAATAGAAAATATACCGGATAAAATAAATAAATTCCGTACTAAAAAAATCTTAGTAGTCTTCTTCTTATTTTAACGAAATATGAATAGAGTTGCAAGAGATTATTAATCATATATGACTAATCTAATACATACTTTAATGAAAAGAACTAATCAGTGATGTTCATATTAAAATAATTATGTGCATATGCTATTAGAAAAACGATGTAATTCCTACGGATTTAATTGTAGAGGTAATAGAAATACTATATAATTTATGACATATTATTAATTAAATCATAAGTAGAGTAGTATGATATATGAATATACCTTTAATGAATGCGGAAGTTTATTAAAAAGGATAAATTATCAAATAAAATTTTGTAGTTATTTTTAGTATTGCATGACGATTAGACTTTCTATTATGAATGAGATAAGATCCACATAGATGTTAATAAAAATATACAACAAATATAAAACCATAATTCATAATTTTATACTTTCGAAACATCATTTTTGTCATTTAATTTTAAATCTACTTCAACTTTCAGTACACCAACTATGATATTCCCTAAATCTGTTGGTTTTCATTTTATTGTACTACATCAGCAACAACTTACCAGAAGATATTCTGAATAAAACATACTTTGATGCGACATAATTTCAACAATTAATGTCACTAAGATGTCATTCAACTTCAGAATGACTAGTATACTTCTTTCTCATTGCTATCTAAATTTAGTACGACTTCAATCGTTAATGATATTTTTTGATAATGATAATTTTTCTTTTCTACTTTATTTATTTTTGAATCCCACATAATTAAAATAGTTGCTCTGTAGCCAGTATAAAAATTTCTTTTACTAAGTATAAAAGAAAGTTGTTACTACAATAGATACGATGAAGAAACTCATATTTTTTATATATAATAATATATGTTTAATTATATGTTAATAAAACAGTGACACCATTAGCATTCTAAAAACTACTTGTAAATGAATGAAATAAAAATGTATTTATAGTAGAAAAAAAGAAGTCTTTTCAAATCTTTAGTCTAGACAATGATAGTGCGTTCATTCTATAGTAATAATTGTAATAAAATCAACATCATTTAATTAATATATCTGTTTTATCTTGAAATTTATATTACATTACTTAGATTATAATATTAGACAAGTTTGATTTAACATTATTGTTACGAAAATTGATATAAGAATGGTTCATTAATAAAACCGCTAACGTATTTTTAATATATTTTGAAATATTTTCTTTTAAATTAAAAATGAATATATGAATGTGAAAACTGTCACAATACCAATGTGTCTACTTCGGAAACTTATCACGTGATCTACTATAAAACGAATAATAGATTTCGAAATATCTTCTCTTATATTAATCCAGAATAAAATGTTAATGATCTACTCTTTAGTTTATCTATTTTTGTTATATAACAGTATAAAATTTACTGATGTTATCTGTCTTCATTATTTCTGATTTTATTATGTTATAAGTTATCTTTACGTATGGTTTCTTAAGTAAGTAAAATTTGTATTTGCTTAGTAAATAATATGAATGTGTCTGTACTGCTATAATTTCTCAAAAATCTATCTATGTTAACCATGAAAGAATTATGTCAAATCCTCTTTCTAGTAATAATCTTGCAAAAATTAATCGTTACTGATATTTACATTGATCGAAAAATTGCTAAATGATTCGTCTCCTACCGTAACAATTTTCTTAAGGCATTCTCCATCAAAAAATGACCTCAGTTCCAATACTTTCAAATGACATGAAAGTTTCAGGACACATTGAGCGCCTAGTGAAAAAGTTGTGATAAAATTTTCAGCTTGATCCAACGGTGTTTCACAGAGATCTGGATTCAACAAGTGTCGCAAATAGCTCATTCAGTGTGCTAAATTTTTCAGTTCGGGTTTGCGTAATGTATTAAAAACTTTTTTGTTTTATTTCAAAGAACGTGTCGAGATGGAATGCACGATCAAGTCTCTTTTTTTTGTAAATACTTATCTTTTTCGTGAAAAAGAGGAACTATAACTTCAATGATTCAAACAAAACGCAAAAAATAGGTTTCTACCTAAAGAACCATATACATATATAAAAAAAAGAAATCTTAATTGAAAAATGTGTTCTATCATGCCCTACACTTTGACATGTTCTTTTAAATAAAAGAATAAATAGATATATCAACCGAGCCTGGACGAAGGAATTTGAGATGCGTGTTTGAAAAAGTATCAACTGAGAAAAAATGAGAACCACGTGTTTTTGAGGAATACGTGATACAAATTACTAAAATTTTTAGTCAGGAAAGGGGTGATGGATAAAAACCATATCATTATTGATTCGTATGCATTTATCTCAAGTTTCAAACTTCTGATGAGAATTGACTTCTTTTTTTTGAGGAGGACAGACCTTAATTTAAAGAGAATAATGTTATTAAAACTGGCAGCGTTACTATATTAATTATGTAACGATTCAATCAAAGTATGTTTATCTTGAAATGAAGAACAAAAAATCATTTTTATTATTATATACTCATATTTTTGTATTGCAAAAATTGCACCTATCTTAGTTACAATATAAGATGATGTTTATCAAACAAGTATTTGTTATAAAAGTAAAACTAACAGAAGGAAAAAAAAAGAGAATCGTAAAATAAGAAGTTTTCTACACAGTTAATGTAGTAACAGAGAAGAATGGCACTCAATTTGTCCAAGGAAGCTTTTTTTACAATTTTTTTATTACAAATATATATTTTTCTCAATCAACACGAAGAAGTGGAAAATATAAAACGTGACACACTTTAATATTACTTTGTGTGAAGTTAGAAAGAGACATTTAAAACTCATTTTCTTCGGCAACAATATTCTCACATATTTTTTATAACTATGTCAGAATTGGTTGTACACTTCGTGCTCCTTTTTGTGTTAGTTGGTTCTATTAACAGCAGTTATACCTGTAACTGCTATTGTTCTAGCAGCGGTAGTTATGCTGGTTATGCGTCTTCTAGTACATGTACTAGTTCTGCATGCACATCAGCGTGCATTTATAATGGTTACTGCTCATGGAGCACTTACGGGTGAATATAAAATAACGAATCTTATTTTTATATACTAATGCTTTTTTTTATAGAACTTGTTCAGGCAGTTCTTCAGGAATTAGCTCGTACATTAATACATATACTAATGCATTGGGTGTGGGTGTTATCGTCGCTATTGTGGTTGGAATTCTTATCGCACTGGGTGTATTTATTGCCATTATTGTAGTATTATGCATCTTGGCCAAGAGAAAAAAACGAGCTCAAGTATGGGCTATTCAAGCACAACAGCAAACAATGAATCAGCCAAGCATCATCAGTGGTACACAACAACAACAACAACAACAACAACAACAACAACAGTGGCCACCTGCAACTTATCAGAATCAGTATCCGTCTGCTGTTCCGATAACCTATGGTAATCCACAATATCCACCAACATATTCTTAAATTCAAGCAGTCAAAATATGAACCTAACTTCTTTTTCTCTCATCTCAGATGAATTTTTCCTACTTTTGAATTTTTCAATACTATATGAAAATTTAATAAAGAGTACCCAATTAAATCTAGAACGATATATTGTGAGCTCTCGAAAAATATCAGCATGATGCATGGTACAAGCAATGAAATGTGAATTGGCAACGATAATTGTGATCCAAAGAAGGAATTCGATCAGACGTGCTAAAAAATCAAATGATAAACAATGATAGTAAAGGAGATTCTTGTTTTTAGTAGATGACATCATGTTTTATCTAAGATGTATTGTTATTCTGCTGCTATTTAGAATCTAATCGCTTAGATAAAAAGAATGAGTTTTGAAAAATATACCATCAACAGCAGAAAACACTTATGGGTTCTGCTCGCATTGTGAATGAATAATTAATTGTCAAAGTTTTGACTTTTTCTGCAGAGAGATCTAAATGAATAAATGCGTAGAAAGAAAACTTTTGTCGTAACAAGTTGTATGATTAAGTGTATTTAAATCAAGGTATCGCTCTCAACATGAAATTATTAAAACTAAAGATCTGAATCACTGTAAATGAGTCTTAATTTAGTTATTCAAACTTTAAAATACTACACAAGACTTTCTTTATAAAATAAACCTCATAAATCAAGTACGGACATCTATGTACATTTATTCTATTAATGGATTCCACTGCATCCGAATCTATGATCTTTTCAGTTTCAAACAGAATTTAGACAGAAGAAGCTATATGTCTTTTTCTAGAATATGCAACTTTTGTGTATTTAGAAATAATATTCGTTTATAACATTGTGCAGAATGGATTAATAGTGTGAACAAAAAACAGTAAAAATACCTTGAAATGGCCCTGGTACTTCTATTTGACGTTTTGCAATAACCTCATACCCTTAATGAATGCGGAAGTTTATTTAAAAGGATAAATTATCAAATGAAATTTTGTAGTTATATTTAGTACTGCATGACGATTAGAATTTCTATTACGAAAGAAATACGATTTATCTAGATATCAATAAAAATATACAACAAATATAAAACCATAATTCATGATTTTATAATTTCAAAACATCATTTCTGTCATTTATTTTGATATCTACTCCAACTTTTAGTACACCGACTATGATATTTAGAAATCTGTTGGTTTTCATTGTATTGTACTACAGCAGCAACAACTTACCAGAAGATATTCTGAATAAAACATACTTTAATACGATACAATTTCAAACAATTAATATCACTAAGATGTCATTCAACTTCAGAATGACTAGTATACTTCTTTCTCATTGCTATCTAAATTTAGTACGACCTCAATTATTCATTATATTTTTTGATAATGATAGTTTTTCTTTCCTACTTTACTTATTTTCGAATTACACATAATTAAAAGAAGCTGATCTATAGTCATATAAAAGTTTCTTTTACGAAGTATAAAAGAACGTTGTTACTACAATAGATATGATGAAGAAACTCATATTTTTTATATATAATAATATATATTTAATTATATGTTAATAAAACAGTGATACCATTAGCATTCTAAAAACTACTTGTAAATGAATGAAATAAAATTAATTTATAGTAAAAAAACGAAGTCTTGTCAAGTCTTTAGTCTAGTCAATTATAGTGCGTTCATTCTATAGTAATAATTGTAATAAAATCGACGTCATTTAATCAATATATCTATTTCATCTTGAAATTTATATTACGTTACTTAGATTATGATATATTTTAAAATATTCGCTTCTATATTAAAAATGAATATGTGGATGTAAAAACTGTCACAATACAATTCTGTTTACTTCGAAAATTAATCATGCAGTCTACCATAAAACGAATAATAGATTTCGAAATATCTTCTCTTATATTAATCAAGAATAAAATGTTAATGATCTATTCTTTAGTTTATTTATTTTTGTTACATAATAATATAAATGATATTATCTGTCTTCGTTATTTCTGATTTCCTTCAACTGTAAGTCATCATTACGTATGGTTCCTCAAATAAGTAAAATTTGTATTTGCTTATAGTAGACAATATGAATGTTAAGTGGAATTATTGTAATGACAATGTTGAACTGAAGATACTTCAATTTCATTCAGTTTATCTTGATCATAAATAAATGGAAAACAGAATTATATCAAATGACATCATATTTCAGAATATACTATTGACTTTAAAAAACATTTTTTTTATAGCGATGATATATTTAAAATACTTATTATAATTATTTGTTTTCAAATTTATCTATTAGTCTTACTCTGAGCAAGATCATGCTACGTTGTCATTCGCTTTCTGATACATATACAATACATTTGCTCGTATTTCACAAGGAATCAGTTACATAGACAAGGAAGGTAACAAAATTTGTACCCTGTGTATATATATATGAGAAGAATTATAATGATCAAAAGGTGTTCTCTGATTGAAACTTGAGTGTGAGTATAAATCTTGATCTGAATTATGTTATATTGGAAATTTATCATCTACTCACTGGTTAACTCTTATTTAATGTCTGCACTGCTATATTTTCTCAAAAACTATCGATGTTAATTATAAAAGAATTATGTCAAATCCTTTTTCTAGTAATAGTCTTGTAATAATTATTCGTTAATGAAATTCACATTGATCGAAAAATTGCGAAATAATTCGTCTTCAATCGTACTAATTTTCTTATGACATCCCCATCAAAAACTGACCTCTTTTTTGAGGAGGTGAGATCTTAATTTAAAGAAAAAGATGTTATTAAAACTGTCAACGTCACTATATTAATTATGTAACAATTCAATCAAGGTAAGTTTTAAAATAAAAAAAAAAATTCATTAATATTATTATATACACATGCTTTTGTGTTGCAAAAACTGTAGCTGTCATAGTGGCAGTGTAAGATGATGTTTACCAAACAAGTATTTGTTACAGTAGTAAAAATAAGAACAAAAAAAAGAAAAGAAAGTCCCAAAATAAGAAGTTTTCTACACAGTTAATGTAGTAACAGAGACGAATACCATTCAATTTGTCTAAGTAAAATTTTCCCGGAAACTTTTTTATTACTAATATATATTTTTCCCAACCAACACTAAGAAGTGGAAAATATAAATGGTGACACGTTTTCATATTACTATGTGAAGTTAGAAAGAGACATTAAAAACTCACTTTCTGCGACAACAATACTTTCATATATTTTTTATAGCTATGCCAGGATTGATTGTACAATTCGTGCTCCTTTTTATGTTGGTTGATTCTATTAGCAGTACTTATAATTGTGATTGCTATTGTCTTAGTATCTATAGTGGTTACACTACTTCTAGTACATGTACTAGTTCTGCATGCACGACAGCATGCTCTAATAATATATGCACATGGTACAGTTCCGTCAATTACGGGTGAATATGAAATGGCGAATCTTATTTTTATATACTAATACTTTTTTTTATAGAACTTGTACAGGCAGTTCTTCAGGAAGTAGCTCGTACATTGATGCATATACATCTGCTGCTAGTGATGTATTGGGTGTGGGTGCTATCGTCGCTATTGTGGTTGGATGTCTTTCCGGTCTGGGTGTATTTATTGCCAGCATTGTAGTATTATGCATCCTGGCCAAGAGACAAAAACGAGCTCGAATATGGGCTATTCAAGCACAACAGCAAGCTATGAATCAGTCAAGTATCATTAATGGTACACAACAACAACAACAACAACAACAACAACAACAGTGGCCACCTGCAACTTATCAGAATCAGTATCCCTTTGTTGTTAAGACGAATTATGTTAATCCACAATATCCACCACCATATTCCTCAATCCAAGCTCCCAGAATACAAACCTAACTTCTTTTTTCCTCATCTCAGATGAATTTTTCCTACTTTTGAATTTTTCAATATTATATAAAAACTTAATAAAGAGTACCCAAGTAAATCTAGAACGGTATATTGTGAGTTCTCGAAAAAATATCACCATCATGCATAGTACAAGCAATGAATTGTGAGTTGGCAACAATATTTGTGATCCATATAAGGAATTCGATCAGACGTGCTAGAAAATCAAATGATAAACAATGATAGTAAAGGAGATTCTTGTTTTTAGTAGATGACATCATGTTTTATCTAAGATTTATTGTTAATCTGCTGCTATTTAGAATTGAATTGGTTAGATAAAAAGAATGAGTTTTGAAAAATATATCATCAACAGCAGAAAACACTTATTGGTTGTGTTCGCATTGTGAATGAATAATTAATTGTCAAAAGCTTTGACTTTTTCTCGGAAAGATGTAAGTCTGACAAAGGAAATGTTTGCCACAACAAGTAATTTAATTAAGTATATTTAAATCAAAGTATCGCTCTCAACATGAAATCATTAAGACTAAAGATCTGATGTACTATAAACTAGTCTCAACTTGGTTATTCAAATTATAAAATACTACACAAAACTTTGTTTTATAAAATAAATCTCATAAATCAAGTACGGACATCTGTGTAGATTTATTCTGTTGATGGATTCCACTGCATCCGAATCTATGATCTCTTTTATTTCAAACTGAATTTAAAAAGAAAAAACTATGTCTTTTCCAGAACATGCAGGTTTTGTGGATTTAGAAATAATACGCGTTTATAACATTGTGCAGAATGGATTAATAGTGTGAGAAGTAAACAATAAAAACACATTGAAATAATTCCAGCACTTCTACTCTGATGCTTCACACTAACTCCATATCTTGACAATCACGCCTATTGCTAATAGCCTAGATTTCGCAATTCGCTAGTTTGATTTTCTATGATTTTTTTAGAGTTCTTCCCCTTATATGATTATATAAATAAAGCCAGTCTCAAAGATCCGGAGACCCACAATGCCAACACTCTCCAAAAACGAATGGACAAAGACTATATATAATGATATAAATAGAAGGACTTTCAAGTATTTCTATACTCTCATCTTAAATAAACGTGGTGGAATGAGAAAGTGTTTTTCGATGATGCTAAAGGTATCTAGATATGGGGTCGGAGTAGGAGTGCTTAGGTCATTTCAGTCTATTTTTACTATTTGCTGTTCGCACTATTAATCCTTTTTATACAATGTTGTAAGAAACATATCCTATTTCTAGATTCGTAAAAGTTCTAAATTCTGGAAAAAGACATACAGTTTTTCCCTTCTAAATTTAGTTTGAAACGAAAAAGAGCATAGACTCTGAAAGATTGAGCTCAGAGAATAACAGATCACTGGCATTATATCTGTACTCTAACTGACAGGAAGAATCACACTTCTCTGATTTTGCTTGAAATTATATTTTTCACTTGTTGCATTATTCAAGAAGCGTAGTTGTATGAATAATTAGAAATTGACATATTCATGTCATTTTTAATACCTTTATTACCTAGTATTGAAAAAAAAGTACTTTTCAGAATAAACTATTAAACTAAACAACATAGTTTTTTCTTTACAACAATTTTGAGCAGTGAAATATCAAACTTATTTAATATAAACAATCTTTTGTCACCGATTTGATCAAATAACATGTTAAAAAACTTTAGAAATCATTTGCAGTCTGATTTATATGAGATATCTTATATGTAAGTACAATGAATTTTACGTATCGGGTGTCTAAATATAAAATTGTTTATAAAAAGAACAATTTTCAAGTATTAAACATGGCTATAACTTTGTATTATTTTTTTTTTCTTCCAAATATCTGTATCCCATGTAAAAAAAGGAATAAGTTTTATTTTAAATAAAGATTGTCATTCTAATTTTCTGTAGTTTGTCTAATCAGGGGTAATGAGTTTAATACATCTTTTATGCTATAAATACATCATTCAATGCATAGAACATGAACAGATAAATACACATTATCTTAAATGACATGCAACGCCATTGTTCTACATGATATACTAAGAGAATGTTTATTCCACAGGGCATAGAATTAATTCAAACGACATATTATTCATTAAGTATATTATAGTTAGAGGGAGAATAAGATAATAAAGAAGAATTGTTAAATCAAGCTATTAAATATCAATAAACTTTTATTCTATATAGTTAATAGTATATTGAGTCATTGAATAAAAAATAGTTACTGCATAACTCTAGTAATCTGACAATATAAATTTCATTATTAAAGAATTAATAATAGATTAATATATTTTCTATTATATGAAATATTGTTGACATTAAGATTAAAATCGGCATCGATAAGTATATGAATATGATTTATTCTGCATTTTTTAATCTTAGATTAGTCATATATACAGCTTGATCATCACAACAACAATATCATAGTTCCTTTTTAGTAATTTCGATAACTTTTCTCTCTTTTTAGAATTTATTGGTGAATGAAAACATTCATTGACTTCTTCAACATGTTTTTACGATCATTAATTCTTTACTGAAGACTGATATTGTTAATTGATATATATAAATATATTTAATTAGCTTCGCACGCTATATTTGATTAGTTACTTCTAATGTCTATATGACATACAGCCCATGAACAAGAATTATAAATAAACGTATGATAAGCTTCGATTAAAATAAATCATGCAAATTTTAGAAAGAGAAACACATGTTTTTGATTACTTTTACTCTAGAAAACCATTGCAAAAGTCTCTAAGAAACTCCTATCAACTAATATAGAAAACACTATTTATAATGATTATGACTTTGATTGCACGAATTTCAATGGATTCTCTCTCTATAATTATATTGTTTCATAATA
This sequence comes from Adineta steineri, assembly GCA_905250115.1. Lineage (NCBI taxonomy): Eukaryota > Metazoa > Rotifera > Eurotatoria > Adinetida > Adinetidae > Adineta > Adineta steineri. The sequence goes on from CAJNOI010000126.1 coordinate 122,820, forward strand.
AAACTTTAAAATACATTGAAAAACACATCACAAGAATTTTGATAATTGAATGTACAAGTTAATGATATTAGTAAAAATGTTTCGACAGATTTATGTATATTTAATTCATATTAAAACATAATTAATCATATTTTACAACTTCTTTATAATCAGCACGTGATAAGGAATTCTTTATACTTTGGAAAATTTTCAAAGCATAAAAATTGTACTAATAAAATATATTTACACTACGGAAGTTATTTTCCTGTTAGATTGATTAATTTAATTATTATGGAATAACAATTGATAATACTAATATTATTAACATGAAAAAATATTTTATTTATATAATAAATAATGAAGATAATATCGCAGTTATATAAAAGTTGATAGGTATTGTCGTTTTAAAAATTTATTTTTATCTGCATGATCAAATTTCTCTGTAATAAAAGAGAACTAATGATTTTCATTAATTTTAATTTCAAAAAAAATCCTTTGATTAAATAGTAGAATTTCCGTTTATTAGTTACGCAAAAATGATTATTTTCCAAGATGTAGAGCACTAATAATAAATCTTTATAAAAAGAAAATTTTTCAAAACAAGAATTCTCAACAATGAACTACTCGTCTTTATCATCTCTCATAAAATTTGTAACGTATTCTTCATAAAGTTCGTTGTGTAAAAATTCTGAATCATATATATACGAGTAGTGATAAATATAATTGTAGTAGAAATGGTCATGAAAAGACATATGATGCATAATAAATAAACTTTTTATTTCTCAAGTAGTTTCACTAATGTTCTAATCTAGTGTATTGTTATATGAATTTTATAATGGAAAGAAGTAATTACAGATTACTTTTTTTTAAACTATATTAGTAAATGAATGAGAATAATAAGTAGATCGATTTTTAGATCTATTTACATCCTTGAAGACTTCTATGAATATAAGAAGCATTATTTGTACTATAATAGGATTTTTATTATAAATAGATTTCATCAGCAAATGTCGAACAAATCTAGATTAGCTTGTCAAAAGTAGAAATGATTCACAAAGTCCTTGAAACTTCTCAAAAAACGGCAGATGAAGCTATTATTATTCTAAGTAGATTGTAAGTCATGACATAAAAGAAAAGAATAAATGAATATACAGGTCACTATTTGTTAAAAAGAAATGCTATATAATGAATTTTCTAACTTATAAAAGAAGATTAAACTTCCGTAAAAGACTATTCTATGAACAAGTTAATTGTTTCCGTTATTTTAAAGAATTCTAACTAATAGAAAAATATTCAAACTATTTCATCCCAAATATCTCCAACAACAGTCAGACAGTTCAAGGTTTTTATAAATTTTTTTCCATTTGCTTATTAGACACTTTAATAAATGTAATGTTAAAGGAATGAATAAATATGACCTTCTTTTTCATAAAAGTATGTTTCGTTGGCAATAACAAAGATTATTATTTTCTTTTTACTTGATTTGATTTTTTTTTAAAGTAAAACTTTTGTTTATTCTACCTGCCCAAGTATGGCAACGCACTTTTCGCGAAAACTTTGTTTACATTAAGGTCAATCAAAAAAGTACATTCTTTTTCTGGTGTACCATTTCTAGCACTTTTTTCTTTTCGATTTCGTATGCAATAAACAAATGCAAGACGCCCAACAATAAAAAAAACAGCGTTCTTCATCAAGAGGACGCAAAGAATCTCTAACGTTACATAATATATATCTCTGAAAAAATAATGAATACTTATAGAATCTAAAAAGAAATTTGCTCAACCAATCAAAAAATAATTCATCATATTTTTTATCTCTTTCTATATGCCCGCACTCTGTGAACTTAAATCTCTATCGGCAAAACCGAAAGATTTTCTGCTTATTTCCTACTAATACAATATATTTATAGATATATAATTACAAAAAGAATCGGCGAATCGCAAGTTTTTTATTATTATTATTTTTCCTCTTCTGTCTCACTCATAAACTCCTTTCTTTCGTATTGTTTATATCTAGAAATGTAGACTTTTCTCCTAAGAATCACTTATCTATGCAAAGTATACATAACAACGATAGAGAAGTTAAAAACAACTAAAAGTCTTACACATCATAAAAATTTGAGGTAAGATAATGTGAAAGAAAATGTATATATTCTTCTTAACTAACTTAGAATGCTTCGGACAAAAGGTCAGGATTTGCACTTTAATAGTTTTTGTCGTCTTCTTCTTCTTTTTTATATTATAAATAAAAACTTATTTTTTTGTTCTCTAGACTATCCAATCATTATTACGAATTGAAAAAAGAAGAAATAAATATATTTTGTTAAATACTTATAAAATTTATAAACCGTAATAAACAAATTTTTCTTTATCAACCCACATTTTGCGATTCTTATGCAACGGTAAGCAAGAAAAATTATTTATTCAGATTCTATGACCTAGAATCAATTTTTGTATATATATCCAAAAACGTTATTAGAAATAACTGATTTAAGCAAGATTTTCTTTCGAGAATATTTTTATACGTCGATTATTTGCTTTTAATTAAAGGCACTTGAATATATAAATTAATGTGTTGTTTCGTTGATAAGCATTATTTACTTTCGATAAACATATGGTTTTTTATTTTATTTTTAGTATGACGGAGTTCTCCTAACTAAAATCATGGGTTTTTTACCATTTTTAAAGCTGACTCAAAAAAAGAAAGAAAAAAGAAACATTTTTCCATTCTTCCAAATAATTTCATTTGTTAATTTCTTTTATGAGTATTTTTTTCTGTAAAGGTTTTAAAATAGTTCTTTTTATTTAAGAATAAACCAAGTTTCACATGAGACGATGAAACGTGTTCCAATACCTATTGCATCAATGCCATCATCTAACAATCCAGAAAATAATCAAATGATGCCAGATCTTCTGTGGATAAGTAAACAACAACAACAGCATCCATCGACCCATGCACATCCATTGAAGAATACAATTCGGGTTAATTCAAATGGCATACGACAAAAATTTGATGGTAAACAATGGCGTACTTTATGTCAAACAACTGATGGATATGATTGTCGAAACTTAGCATTTCGCTCTCTACTATGTCAAAAACATTTCTATAAAGTACATCTTTCTAAACGCCCTTATGCAAAAGCTGGATCATTGCCAATACCAGTATTATCTGAAGCATCATTATTTGCATTAAAGCGACCATTATCACATCCATATAAACCTCATCATCATTATCATCATCATCAACAAATTGAACATCACAATTCTATGAATAAAAATGATTCTAGAATTGAACAAGATGATAATGATTCAATTGAACTTCTTGACAATAACGACGTAAGATAAAAGCTATTATGAAAAAACAAAAATATTGAAAAAAAAATAAATTTCTATTAATATAGTTTGAAATAGCCAAGCAAAATACTAATAAAGGATCAAAAAATGACTCAGAACCTGAATTTACTTTTTTTTCAATTGATTGTGATTCACCGTCTGAAGTACATACAAATGAATCTGAACAAATAAAAGTACATTCGGTATGTTACACATTTATGTTTAATTTATCAATAAACAAATTTCTCTTTTTACTAGTCACCAAAATTAAAAAGAATAGATTCATTAAATAATGATTCGGTTACGTCCAATGAATCAGAAAATCCATCTTTACATATTTCGATACCAAAAATAACAGAATCTACTCGTTTCGGTTTACCAACATTAACACGAACAGAAGAAAAATCATTAAGTAATGAACTTATTAGGCAATTACCACCGGATACATCATTATCGATAGCTGAACAAATAGCACGTCGTCGTGCTTGTGAAATAGTTATGGATAATTATTCTCATCAAATGTTACCAATGAACATTGTACCAGAATGGTTTTATGATTTTCTTTTAAGAAATCCACGTTTACCAATACATTTTCGATCATGGTTTTCTTCTGTTAATCCAACAATACCTATATCCGATCAAATCATTGATATTAAAGTATGGGAACTTGGACTTGTTACAAGATCAGCTATTCCATCATCTTCAAATTCAACCAGTTCATCATCACCATGACAAGAGAATTTTTTTTTGTTTATATTTTTCAATAATTGTATTTTTGTTTCGATAAATATCAATGAAAATAAGAAAATATGTATTTTAATGTTAAATATAGGTATATGACAGATGAAATAGTACAAAAAGTTCTCTAATTATCCAAACAATAGGATTTATAGAAGCTTATTAGTAGTTAATTACCCAAGAAATTCCATTATATTTTCATAGCTACAAAATGATTTCTGTCAAGTTTTCGCAATTAGTTTATATATATATAATATTATTCATATCTTTTTTTTAATAATTATTAACAATTGAACCACAGATGTTATATTATGTTAATGTCGGTTGTATATATTTTTTATTTACTACTATTATGTTTTCAATGTAATGTAATTAAGAATAGATCTATATTTACGTCATAACATTTTGTTGATGTGTATTTATATTTCACGTAGGAGTTTAGTGGCCCTTATATGCTCTAGTAGTCATTATTGTAATTCATGTTATTGTATTACGTAAAAGCACTGCATGAACCATTCGTTTCAAAGATTCTTTTTTATAATATAATAAAAATAATTATATTTTTTCTTTATTTTAGAGTAGTTAATACTGAAGATATAGTCGAGAATGATAGATACGAATGTGTTGCTTTTTTCAACTGATTCAATGCATAATATATTTCTCCAGTATAAAAGAAAATTTAGTAGTGTGTACGTTCAAAGAGTACATCATTCAATGATTCAGAAATATGAGCTATACCGTGCTAACAATGTAATCTAATATATCATTGTTGTTTCAATATATTTTTGATATCGTATGACATCACTAACTCTTCGGCGAATGTTGATAGAAAAAGTCAATATCATCAATAACTCATCCAAAGAATCAATAAATCTGTTATCTTGTGAGAATCTGACCACATGTTATATTTATAGAAAACAGCATGATACTCCACAGTAGATCGTCATTCATTTTAACTAAACGACGAAAATATACAACATGCTTATCTTTCTTTTTGCTATTGCTGTAGTCAATACAGGGTTTTTAGGAACGAATGCTGTTTCAAGTACGTTCATATATATGAACAAGAAAAAATTTTATCATGTTATTTTTTTAAAATAATAGATTGCAGTCTATGTATGGTACAAGGAGACTTTTCTGAAACTGACGGCTATGCTTGTTTTCCATTGAGTAATGGACGTGTCGCTTGTACTTGTCCTGATCAACGTTATACAATTGATAAGCCATGCCGTATGAAATCTACTTTCATTAATTAGTCTATCTTGAATTTCAAAAATATTTTTTAGGTATCTGCGAACGAGAAAATATATGTGGTGATAGTCCGGATAATTTTTGTGCGGAAGTATCAGCAATTTCATCAGATGTCGATGGCGAAAGTACACATTATTTTAGCTGTTTTTGCTCTGATCATACATATTATATTGGAAAAGCTTGTCCATCAAGTAAAATATTTATGCTAAAAGATATTATTACATTCTTTTTTTACGGTGTTTTTCAGAAGCAACAACACCTGTATCTACAACGGCAACAACACCTGTATTTACAACGGCAACAACAACATCAGTACCTGCAACGACAATATCAACAACATTAGTACCTACAACAGCAACACCAATAGCTCCAACGACTGCAACGATAATAACAGCAAAACCTTAACTCATTTACTATATGAGATGAAGACTAACTCTTTTACATAATTTGATTTTATTCAGAGTAAACCATCGCTCATTGAAAACACATTCGTTTTTTTTTTCTTTTTCTTTCATTTTTTTTGAAAAAGAAAAAAATGATTAAATCATTTTAAGAAAAAAAGAATTGAATGTTTGCTATTAGCTGCTAGGATGTTTCAATGAGTGTTTTCAATGTTTGTTTGCTTTGTAAAAAAAAGAAACATATTACGAAAGTTTGTGCATATTAAAACTAAAGTGACGTTGAAAAAAAAACGACATAAGAATGGCAACATCACGAATAAGTAGCAATACAAATTTACCATCTAATACACGTGAACAACGTCAAGCACAGGCACGTATACGTGCTCTTCAACGACGAACTAGTGAGTGATATACTATTACGAATCATACTGACGTAAAACAATGAAAACGCTCACTCTCACATCAATAAATGATTACCTTCTGAATAAATAAAATATTGATTTTTATTAGATACTTTATATGAAGATTTATCTCGTTCATCAGTTGTTACTCAAACAGCAGTTGATGATTATAGACAAGTTTATATGACAATAACAAATGAATTTCAAGAACAACGTATTCAACTTTTACATCGTCTTCCTGAACTTGATCATGTACATAAAAATTTAAATACTGTTCAATCACATCATATACCACAAAAGTAAAACTTTTTATTCTTAGTAATCTTTTTATTTTATGTAAAATAAAGTATAGTTTATCTAAACAATCATCATCTGATTTGGAAATTTCTCAAATGAATGATATGATTGATGATATTGATCGTGTACTTAATAAGATAGCTCAAAAACTTAAACCAGTAAGTATTTATACATATTTATATTTGTATCATTTATTTTCGATAACAACTAGTTAAATAGTTTCATTTTATATCACCAAATGATGGAACTACGAATCGTAAAGGATCAAAAGCAACATCCTTAGAATTTCAAAATAATCAACATGGTTCAACAAATGAACTATGTATTTCTAGACTGTATAGTGTGGATGTAGACATAACACCACAATGGGCTGTATCAACAATAGATAAACGAATATTTTTTTGTGATATCGATGGTGAAATACGTATATTTTCATATTCACGTTCTTTTCATCGGCAACCTCTATGTACCGAACATTTCCATTTAACTATTACAAATTTTGTGTCATCATTTACCGCTACACAAGAGTATTTAGTTGCATTTGAAGCTGCTATACAAACTTTAACATTACATACACATCATGGAGGAATACTTTTACGTTTATCTTTTCCATATGATATAATAATGATGGCTCGTAATGATTATGATACAAAAAATCAAATATGGGCATGTAGTCGTACAAAACATAAATGTTATCAATTTCTTTTAGAACATACAATAAAAGAAGTGAATATCTTAGATGAATATGATTTTACACAACCCATATCAAATATTTTCATTGATCCAATTGGTATATCAACGGATGAACAAAATCGAGTTGCTGTTCATGATATAAATTCAACAACAATGGATCGTTTATTACTTTTTACTAATCAACAAATAATGACAATAACACTTGATTTTGTAAAATATCTTGATAGTCTATCCACATCACGTATTGAACAAGTTTTATTAGTACCAAAACATGAAAATATAATTGTTATTGTTTACGCTTCAAAAATTTCAATAACAAATTTACGTGAAATTATTGTTGTTGATATAAGTTTACGACCCGCACAAATACTTCATCGTTTATCTGAAGCTCATGGTATACAAGCTGTAGATGTTACATTAAATGGTGAATTAGTTTATACAGTTCCAGCACAAAAACATAGACGAATACCAACAAGAATGAATGTTTATAGTTTATTCAAATAATTTCGTTTTTAATTTATAAATAATATTTCTATGTTATCTGTCGATTTCAAACTAATCGTAATATTTATTACCTTCAAAATATATATGCGTAGATTGAAAATAAAAACGAAGGTTATAAAGATATAACCTTGAAAGTACAACAAAAAGAGGAGAACAAGAAAAAAAACTATAATTATTTTAACATTTTAGTGAATAATAATGGAGTAGTTGTTCTATATTATATATATTTAGAAGTTAGGAAATAGAACTTTTAAGTTATTTTATTAATTAACTTCGTATATAAATTTTTTGTTTTTTCAAGGAGATATATATAGTCGATATTTTTTGTTCGACCAATGTACACATGTATAAACAAAAATATGATACGACAGTTATATTTACTTCTATGAAAAGAGAAAACCATCAATAAGTAATCGAAAATAACACAATTTGATTCGTTTTTTTGTCTGTTCTTTCGTAAGATAAGATGCAAAATATCTTACCCTGTCACTAATAATATGTAATGTTGACTATGACAAAATCTAAATATTTTCATACTATCACCTTTATACTTTTCAACCTGTTGATAATTATACGATACTATTTTGATGTTATTTATGTAGTGTTTAAACGTAAAAAGAATAGGATGTATTGGATATTTAAATATATATTTGTATTATGTTTAGCATTATGGATTAGTTATTATCGTCAATGGGTCTCAAAAGTAAATCTGTTTTTTTTTTGCAAATTAAATATCGATTTATATGTAAAAACATATATTTTAGTTGAATCGAACTCGTACGAAAGGTTTATCTGATATATCAACTTCATCTTTGAATATTACCGATGGATATTATTTTTATAATCGTTCAGAACAAAATCAAAATGCTTATTTAGAATTTAAACATACTGTATATAAACAAGGACTTTGTGGTAATCTCGAAATTCCACCGTTAAAACGACCATGTACTCCCTATATACACATACATCCTTATCAAATAGAGAAATTTATACTTCTTCAAGGTCAATTATCTTATCAGTTAGGTGACAAAATATATTCTTGTAATATTCATACATGTCCATCACCTATTATTATTCCACCACTTGTTCCACATACATTTTGGATGAATGATAATAAAGAAGATCTTATTTTAATTGTTCGTATTGAACCCACATATAAAACTCATGGTCTACGAGCAGAATCATTTGAAAATATTGTCGGCACTCGTCGTGATGAATATATGAATATTTGGCAAGCATTTGTATTTATTGATAATATTGAAAGTTATCCTGTACGTTTACCATTGTTTTTAACAAAATTATTGATTAAAACTGGCTCATTAATTGGTCAACTACTTGGTTATCAGATAGAATATGAAGAATATACAACAAGAAATTTTTAAAATTTAATTAAAGTGTATTTTTATTTGATGCTCCGTGTTTACAAACTTTTTTACCTCGTATCATAACTTCATGTAAAGCATAAAATTCGACTAGTGAATAAGCAATAAGTACAAAAGGTGTCATCAAAAAATGAAAAAGATTTCGTAAAAAAAATATACATTCATGTACATCTAACAAACGAGGAATAAATATATCAATAATAAAAGCAATTAAAAATGAGAACATTTGAATTGAAAATAGTAGATATGTTGTATAGATGATATTAATTGGAATTTCTTCAACGAGAAATAATGTAGCAAGAAAAGACGTCAAACTATAGAGACCACTTGAACAGAGTAATATACCGTAATAAATAAGAAAAGTCAGGGACCATGAAAGTGATGTTAAAAATGGAATATGCCGAGATTTAACCATAAAATAATGAAAGACTTCAGCTGCACCAATTGTCCATCGTCTTGCTTGTCTTGCCCATTCCATAAATTCATATTCAATTGTTCGACCACATGTTGGTCCACTTAGTACAGGTACAGGAACCATATGAATAGAAAGACGACGACCTGTTACACCCATCCATCGAATAAGACATATGATATCATCCATTTGATAAGCTGGATGAACATAATTTCCACTTTTAGCCAATGTTAATGAAAATGAAAAAATACTCATTGTATTTATTGAAAATGGTATTAATGCACCTAACATTAATGTACTTCGTAATAAACCTGTAATTCGCGTAAAAAATGATAAACTATCTAAATTCCAATTATAAAAAAGTGGTGGTTGATAAATTGTTGTTAATGTTGGATAATTATCTTTTACATATTGATAAGTTAATGCAGCTATATATTGACGATGAAATTGTGAATCAGCATCACATGTTGTTACTAAAATATGATTTCCATTTTGTTCATCATTTAATTTTAATTGTTGTACTGCTGTACGTAAAGCATAATTTGAATTAGAACATTTACCTGGAATTTCATTTGGTATATCATATGGATGAATAGTAAAAATAAGATCTCGAAAACCAGTTTTTGAATAATAATCTTCTAATGTTTGACATTTAAGATGTACATCTGGCGTACGTTCTTCAAATGAAATTACCATTGATATTCGATTAACTTCAGTTTGAGCTGCAAGTGTATCAACACTTCGCTTGATTAATTCTAACGGCTCTTTATAACAACTAATGGCAACCACATGTCGGATCTTATTTCTTTCTTCAATTGTTAACATGGCGGAATAATCTCGATGTCGATAACTAAAAACAAAAATATATATGTATGTTTGTATAGACATTTTAGGGAAAAATAAGAGATATAATCAACATACTGGAAAATAAGGAATGCATTTCGTGCTGCAAGAATACTGATGATAAACCAAATGAGTACAAAAGTACCTTGTATAGATGGTAAGACATAGATAGCTGCTTTATTAGAGAGAAATGGAAGCCAAAAAGGTAATGGACATATAATCCAAACTAATACATTGAAGATTAAATTCCAACGAAATCGCTGTCGTCCATCTTTTATTTCATGATGATTAATAGGTACTTTTGTCTCTGGAATCGGTATTGAGACATGAGTAATTGGTAATGATGATATTGTTGGCCTTTGTTCTGGAAGCTCTGTTTCTGGCAAAGTATAATAATCATTATAAGAAACCGTTCGACGATATTGTGTTTTGCTATCATTTATATCCGGCTGAAATCCGGGGTTTTGATAGCTTAACGTAGCTTTTAGATTATTTAAATGAGAAGTCATTGTATACTAAATAGTTTCATATAAAATTAATACTTCATTTATACATCCTTTTATATTCACATATTCCACTTACGTTATGAGTAAATGTACTTTTTTACTTATTTTATCACGATGTCTTAAAATAAATATTATGATGAGTCATATGTCCGTATTTTAACACGCTAAAAAAAGTGTACCTATACAATTTTTAATACTCCTACACTGTACTTTTTATAGCATGATATGTACTTATACAGGCATACATGACTTTTAATAAGCTCCTTAAAATAAGTATTTGATCAATGTTAATAAGAAAAAGATCTTTTTGCTTAAAATAGAATTATAAATATTTGATTGTTTTACACGAAAACTGATTATAACTAGACAAATATTTAATAAAAGTATCCGAGAAGAATAACACTCTTTTATTTCAATATATTTGTTATGTACTGACAACTATTGTTGGAAAATAAATTTAGTGACAGCTCCAACGGAAGATCCACCCGCTTGTCAATTTTGTTTTTTCCGGTTTCATATGTATATACATCAACGTATGTTAGTGCAATACGATTAGCACCCATTTCATCGTTCTTGTATTGCCTACTTCTTTTGCATCTTTTCTCGTTTTGCCATCTAAACTCGAAGAATCGAATGCATACAGTGCATGAAGATCGTATATGGTGAGCGAGCGAGCAAACGTGCATGCACGCGCGTCTAATTGCCAGGAGATCGCTTTTCATCCGGCAACACACATGCAATGGTCGACGCCATCTAACTTAATACAGAACAGAAAAGAAAGAACAGCATGAGAACGATCATTTTCGCTCCTCGTCATCTTTCTGTGATCCGAGATGGTTGGAAAAGAAGGAAAGAAGACAGACGATAGCGACGACGACGACATCATTGATGACTTGTATGTTATATGTGCGTGCGAATATAAGTTTGCTTTTTTGGCATTGGTAATATAACGGCTGGCACCTTCTGGCCTTCCTTCGCATGTTATGCTGTTCTTATAAAAAAGCGAATGAAAGAAGGAATCACTTTCTTCTTAAAACATTATCAACGTCTGTATCGATGATATATAAATACACAGATGGTTTGGCTTTTATCACTGTTATTAATAATACTTTTGTTGTTGTTGTTGTCATCATCACTATTCAATGTTTCTCTTTTTTTTATTCATCATCATCATAATCATTATATTATAGATTTTTATCATTATAGATGCTAATATATTATTTAGTTCAAATGATTAGATTGATATATTATTTTAGAAAAATATTATATTCATAAGCAATTAGATGTAGCTCATTTTTCTATAAGGAAAAGAAAAATTTTCTTGTATATTGAGGTTGAGAATAAATACGCATATGATCCTATTTCTTATTTTCTCGTATTAGTATGACTATGTTATATGACATTCAGATTACTTGTTATAGAATACGAAAAGAAAAAAAAATAGTTCTAAGTGAAATTAGTGAAGGAGACCTTGGAGCATTTGTGCTTATGTATATGTTTCTATTGCAAGGTAGATCAAACACAGAGAGAAGGTGGAAGGAGAGAGAGGGAGAGAGGGACAGAGAGAGAGAGAGAAAGAGAGATAGGGAAAGAAAGAGAAAAAACCGAGAACATTAATAATGTCGTCTACCTCGCATTTTTACTACTGTTGTTTTTCATCGATCATATATTAGTTCACTATGTTTTCATTCTGCTTGCTTGGAAGATTTTACTAACAACATAGTTATTTTATAGTTACCATCAATAATATAAATCGAGTTTGACTTTCCTCATTTCCTTTCTTTCACTCGAACTAATAAAATGAAAGTGTCTTCTTTCTTTTTTTTTTTGCATTTTTTTTCTTTTTAGCTATTTTCTTTTTTTTATTCTTTCTTGATTGTTTTATTTTCAGATTTTTTAGCTTATGACTATTGCAGGCACACCCATTACTCGATGCATCTACTGATAGATGATGAGTGTGAGTGGCAGCAGCGGCAATTGAAACTTACATTACTAGAAATAGCAATGACGAACACTGCCGCCAACAATGCTCCCTCGCAATCATGTAATCAATTTATCAACTTTACCATCACAAAATATTATTAAAACATCATCTGTTTATCATCAATTAATCATCAATAAGCAACAACAAACACGGAGAAGACCCACAAAGACTACTACAATTACCACCATTACGAGTACTTCGCTCATCTCGGTGAACATTACAAACATTACTACTTCTTTTTCTTCTTTCATTTCATCGACTCAACAGCAGCAGCAGCAGCAACAACAAATTTCATACGAGGACTCCTATTCGGCTAAGACAGGAATCAAGACAGCAGCTATTCTTGGCGGTATGTAATTTATATTGTAGAAGAAAATGAAGAAAGAAAGAAAAAAAAATGACACTCATTTTATCATTACTATTTTTACTATACTATTGCACGGATTCATCGATGTATAAATGATTTTCTTGCACGACACTATGAGACTTAACATTTTAAGATCAGAAGAGAAAAAAAATGCATGTCTTCTTTTTACACGTGAAACAAAATCCTTTAGATATAATCTTTAAAATAAAAAACAACATGAGGGAATAATTCTTATGAATGATGGCCGGAAACAAAATAAAAATATCCTTAAACCAATAAACAACTATTGATTTTTCAAAACAAATTTCTTTTCTTTTTCCTTCATGATAAAACTTCACGTCTTAATATATCAAAATCAAATTAAGTTTATATTTTCTACATTGTTCTGTATGTCTATTCCTATAAAAATAAATATTATTAATTTCTCAATTAATCATATTTAAATAAGATATATATCTAGAGAATAAGAAGAAAATGATATTCTTATGGTAAAATAACTGACGAAATTAATTTTTCTTTTTTTTTTGCTTTACTTATATTACAGAAATATATTTAATCATAAATAATGAAAATAGTCATTACATGCTTCAAAAAGAAAAGACAAGAAAATAAATCTTAAACTGACAATGTCTGTAAGTTTTTTTTTCTTGCTTAGGAAAGCTTCTTAGTATATATAGTATTACGGATAAATTGATCTAAATAGATAGATCTTTGTTCTATGATAAGTACCACTTAAGTTGAAGAGAAATAGAACACTCCTGAAGCCTTAATATATCTAATATATAAATATACATTATGTCAAAGGGGAAAAATCGCCTGAGATTCATAACAAAAGACGAGAATCTATGGCAATGGAGTAGAATAGTTAAGAAAAAATTGTCAAGAAAGATATGGGCTTTTGAGTATGAAGGATGAAAGAAATTAGTGATAAAAGAAATGTATCAGATTTGAATAGAAGAGAGAGGGAGGAGTGTTGAGTATTGATAACGAGTTCTATATAATGGAAGAAAAGCATTAAAGTCATGATTAATAACTCTAAAGTTAAGAAAAAACACTTTGCATAAATGAAACGTAGACATTTATGAGAATATAAAGAATAAAAATTTCTTAATACTTATATAATTTGTCAAAATAATGATTAGATTGATATACTTCGTTTTAAATATAATTTATCAAATTGTATTAATATTATAGGTATGTTAGTGCTTGTTATATTATATTTAATGTGGAAAGCTCGTGCACGTTTATGTCGTTCATCATCAACTGGTATGCGTCATCCACGTTTATCAGCAGCTAAATTCGATTTAGATTATTGGCTTAAACAAGTTGATTTGCTTGAAGCAAAAGAAGCGGAACGTAATCGTGGTGGACAATATCCTTATCTTGAATTACCTAATATCGAACCGAGAGATAATCGTGAAGCAACAGCCTCATGGATTGTTGATGCTTATCGTCATTGGCGCCTTATTCAATATCGACAACGACAACCATACTATCGACAAAATACAACTCCACAAATCGAATCGAATCCTATACCTTATCGAAGACGACGTTATTTTCTACGACGTTTAATTCGACGACTTTTCTCATCGTCTCGACAAGATTCAAAATATTTAATGGAACATTCACAAGTTTTACTTGCTGGTATGAGACCAAGTGTAGTTAGCAATCATTTTATTCCACCAGCAATGACGCCAAATTTACCAATTCGACGAACTGCTTCATGGCCTCGTCTTAAATCGAGTCACCATCAGACAGGTGCCCCAATGAGTGCTCTTCAAACACATCTTGCTAGAAAACGTCTTCTTAAACGAACATCGAGAACTATATTCGATATGTAGGAAACAAGATTCCAGTCTTTGTTTGTGTCTTATTTGTTTTATTCCTTATTGTTGTTCATATTAACAAAAATAAAGATAGATTTTAATGATTTTTTTTATTCAAAAAAAAAAAAATAGAAAATATTCTTCTTTTTCTTTCATATTTACGATGTGAATACAATGTACGACGATCATTTTTTTTGGGCATGTTGTCTTCTTCAATTTCTGTTAGAGAATTTGACAAGATTTTATCATTATATATTATGATTAATAGAAAATGATCATATAATATTCCTTAGTATATATATTAGAGAGTATTGACATATATCTGAGTTGACTTTTAATATAAATCTTTAAGATATATAGATAATGAATTTAAAGAAAAATCTAACATTCAGTTTGTTTTGATATAATAAATAAATTTTCGTATTTTATTTCGAATCAAATATATATTTGAAAGATCAATTCAAAGAATGGTAGTTCGATCGTAAAGGACAAATAAAGTATTTTTATCGTACTGAAAATATAGACGATTAATAATTGTTGATTGACATAGTCTGTTTTTGCAATATCTATGCTTGTTTATTTTTCTATAACCAGTACTTATCTCGTCTTTCATCAATTTATCATGTTATTTTGTTTTTGTCGTTTTTTACCCATCAACATTAAAGCTGTATTTATCTTCGTTGAAAGACAGATCTTAATCGCTGATTGTGTGTAACCTCTATTTACTTTTCTTAAATATCATATTTTTTGTGTCTAGCAAAATCAATCAAAACATGTAATTACATTTCGACTAGAGATTCAAATTTCTAGTTTTGTTTACAACTTCAATGTAATATATTCCGATCAAGATAACTAAAAATACTAGCAACGTAAATAAATTTATATCTAAGTAGTAGTAATATATTCAGAATTTTGCTGAGTTTTAAATTATTCTATTGTTATAATTATGAGATTGAGATCAAGGTTTTATACAATTGAAACGGTAGTATAAGATGTTGATATGTATATAATAAATCATTCATGATAATATAGATTATATACATTTATTTCGACACCTCTAATAAGTGCTATCTATGTTGTAAATAAAAATGCAATTATATTAGATAGAACATGAAAAGATACAAATTATATCAAAATTATTTTATTTAGAAAATAAGCAATAAATGCTTACATATAATTATTGAATATTATAACTCTTAGAATCAAAATTCTTCATAAGCAATATATAAACCCATGTAAAACCTGGCCAAATCGCTGTATTTCTTCCGTTAGCATTTTGATACCATGAACGACAACCACCACTTTGCCAAACTGTTTTCATCAATTTTGATTGTATATTGTCATTATAACGATTGTTTACATCTTGTTTCACATCAAGAGATTGTGCATTGTTCTCATTCATATATAAAAGAGCTTGGGTAATGTATTGTATTTGTGCTTCGATCATGACTATGATTGAATTATGACCAAGACCGGTATTTGGACCAACAAGAACAAAAAAATTTGGAAAATTTGGTACTGTTACTCCACGGTATGCCTAAAAAATAATTGTTCATTAAAAAATAAATATATTATGAAAAAGATACTCACACTTATACTTTCAGACCATTCTTCTGTTAATGATTTACCATTCACTCCGTATACGGGCATTGGAAATGTTTGAACCATATATCCAGTTGACCATATAATAATATCTACTGGATATTCATCACCATCATACGTAACAATACAATCAGATTTGATTTCTTTAATACGATTTGTAACTAATTTTACATTCGGTTTTTGTATTGCTGGATACCAGTCATTAGTAACAAGTGCTCGTTTACATCCAAAATCAAATGGTGGTGTTAATTTCTTTCTCAATTCTTCATCTTTTACATGCATTCTAAGATTAAATTTTATCAGATTTTGATAAAGAAAACGAACAGGCAAACGATAAGTAAAAGAAAGAACAGTAGTTTCACGAATCCAATAAATTAAACCTCGAACTAATTTTTGAACAATTGGAAATTTTCTATATAGCTTTTTTTCCCATTCACCTATTACTCGATCAGCTCGTGGAACAACCCAACCTGGAGTACGTTGAAAAACAAGTAACTGTTTAACACCAGTCTTTTGAAGTTCAGGTACAGCTTGAATAGCACTAGCGCCCGTTCCAATCACTGCTACACGCTTATTCTCAAATTCAAGTGTCTTATCCCATTCGGCTGTATGACACATTCTACCTTCAAATTTATCTATACCAGGTATATCTTTTGGAAATGATGCATTTGATAATGGACCGTGACAAGACATTATAAATTTTGCATAAATATGATTTTCTTCACCATTTGATTGTGTTATGACTTCCCATAATTGTTTATCATCTAGCCATTTCATTTCTGTAACTGTTGTATTAAATTTAATGTGTCGACGAATATCGTATTTATCAGTACAATGCTCAAGATATTGACCTATTTCAGGTTGTCGACCAAAAAAATGAGACCAGTTTGGATTAGGTTCAAATGAGAATGAATAAAGATTTGATGGAACATCACATGTACATCCCGGATATGTGTTTGCATACCATGTACCACCAATATGAGCATTACGTTCGATAATAATAAAATTATCTGTACCTAATTCTCTTAATTTAATAGCCACGCCTAAACCTGAAAAGCCAGAACCAACAATAAGAGTATAATATTCATTTTGTTTTGAACTTTTTGTAACATTAAGTTTTCGATTTGATCGTTCTTTATTAAAATTGCATACATCGAAGATTAACCAATAAAAAAATTGACCGGTAAAGCCAATGATCACTGTGATACACATTACTACATATGCTGTCACAAGTAGTAATAACATACGATATTTGTCCCATGAACTCTTTTCCATCTAAAATAAAAAAAACGATTATCATATAGGTATAACTATACACGAAGTTGACGAAAAACAAAATGTAATATTTATGTTAGAGAAACACAAAAATATATTTTCACGGATCAATGCATTTTTATATACGTTCGTACTAAAACCTTATTTCAAAGGTTAGAATAGAAGGAAGAACGGAAGTATTATTTTGATTTTTTCTTTCTTTGTGATTTACTTGCAAATATAATGGAAAGAATATTCATACAAAACCCAAGACAAGACTCACATATTGAAACGCATTGGACCTAATCATTGTTTTCTTAAACCTGGATTTTACGTCAGATTTAATATGAAAGAGAACGAAAATATTATACTTGTGAGTACATTTTTCTATCCAATCTAGTCAGGTCTCACGCAAAATAATTACAGGAAAAAGGTTATATCTTCCTAAGACATAGAGTACAATCTCAATTTTTTAGTTCTTCGTTAAAACTATAAGAGAATGATCTTTTCTAAAGATAAGCGGCGTTGAATGTATCTATATAAAAAAAATAAAATTGAAAAATTGTTTAATAGAAAAGAGTTTGTTACATACATTTGTAATAAATGATATAAAATTTTTATTTATGAGAAAAGGTTTTAAACATTCTTTTCTCAGATAAAAACCATGAAACGGTTTATCGTTGAAAAATAAAATTTTTAAAATCAAATGTTTTCATAAGTAATATATAAGTCCATGTAAAATCCGGCCAAATAGTTGTATTATTTCCTTTAGCATCTTGATACCATGAATGACAACCACCACTTTGCCATACTGTTTTCTTCAATTTTGCTTGTAAATTATGATTAAATTTATCATGAACATCGGGTTTCACATCCAAGGTTTGTATATTATTCTCTTGCATGTATAAGAGAGCTTCAGTAATATACTGTAATTGTGCTTCAATCATGACTATAATTGAATTATGGCCTAAACCAGTATTTGGACCAAGAAGAAAGAAGAAATTTGGAAAATTAGGTACTGTTACTCCTCGGTATGCCTAAATGAGAGTAAAATATATTTAGATATATCATCTTATAAAAAATACTTGCTTGCATAGTTTCTGACCATTGTTCCGCTAATGGTTTACCATTCACTCCATATATAGGTAATTGAAAATTTTGAACAAGAAAACCAGTTGACCATATAATAATATCTACTGGATATTCATCACCATCATACGTAACAATTGAATTAGATTTAATTTCTTTAATACGATTTGTAACTAATTTTACATTCGGTTTTTGTATTGCTGGATACCAATCATTAGTTATTAGAACCCGTTTGCAACCTAATTCCCATGTTGGTGTTAATTTCTTTCTTAATTCTTCATCTTTTACATGCATTCTAAGATTATATTTAACAAGTTCAGCATTAACATATCGAGTAGGTAAACGATAAACAAATGATAATACAGTTGATTCACGTATCCAATAAACCAAAGCTCGAATTAGTTTTTGAATAGCTGGAAATTTTGCAAAAAGTTGTTTTTCAAAATTAGTCACCTTTCTATCAGCTCGAGGAATAACCCATGGTGGAGTACGTTGAAAAACAAGTAATTGTTTAACACCAGTCTTTTGAAGTTCAGGTACGGTTTGAATAGCACTAGCACCAGTTCCAATCACTGCTACACGTTTATTTTCAAATTCAAGTGTCTTATCCCATTCGGCTGTATGACACATTCTACCTTCAAATTTATCAACACCGGGAATATCCTTTGGAAATGATGCATTTGATAATGGACCATAACCAGCCATTACAAATTTTGCATAAATATGATTTTCTTCACCATTTGATTGTGTTGTGACTTCCCATAATTGTTTATCATCTAACCATTTCATTTCTGTAACTATTGTGTTAAATTTAATGTGTCGACGAATATCGTATTTATCAGTACAATGTTCAAGATATTGACCAATTTCAGGTTGTCGACCGAAGAAGTGAGACCAGTTTGGATTAGGTTCAAATGAGAATGAATAAAGATTTGATGGAACATCACATGCACAACCTGGATATGTGTTTGCATACCATGTACCACCAACACGAGCATGACGCTCGATAATAACAAAATTGTCTGTACCTAATTCTCTTAATTTTATAGCTGCACCTAAACCTGAAAAACCAGAACCAATAATAAGAGTATAATATTCATTTGGATTTGAACTTTTTGTAACATTAAGTTTTCGATTTGATTGTTTTTTACCGAAACCACATACATCGAAGATTAACCAATAAAAAATTTGACCAGTAATACCTAAAACAGCTGTTAAAGACGCCACGGTATACGAACATAATACGTATAACAGTAAGCGTCCTTTTGACGGTGGTATTTCGTCCATCTAGAAAACAAAAAGAAAAACAACTCATTATTTTTCATACACAAACGTTAGCCGAAGACAGATCTACTCGTTGCACATTTTAAATATATATATATATATATATCTTTACCTGTATGCGTCATAGAAAGCTTCGTACGAACGCTTCGTTCGAACGCAACCATATAGTACCCGATTGCCGTTATCAAAGACTAAAGTGCACACTTTTTTTTCTTGTTTTTTCGTTTCTTTTCTATTTTTTCTATTAAATTATTGACTTAACTACGTTATAGCTTTTATTTTTATTCTATTCTTTTTCGTCCTCGTTCATGCTACATATAAATCTGATTAATCTTTGTATATGTCAAGATCCCTATTTGAAAAAAAAATGTTTTGTACATATACAAATAACAGAAGATTTTATGATTGTGAGTCATTTAAAAAATTTAAACATAATAGAAAAATATAACTAAAAAATAACTATTTTATTTCAATCAATGTTTTATCGAGTCATATTTAAAATAGATCTAGCTTTTCGAAGTAATGGTTTATCAACCATTGTTTGCCCACGAAATGTAAATGCACCTTTGCCTTCTTCTTTTTCATGTTTATCATATGCTTCAATTAATTCTTTTGCCCATGCTATACTTGATACTGATGGTGAAAATGCTGCTTGAACAATTGGTACTTGTTGTGGATGAATAACTTGTTTACCAGTAAAACCCCATGCAGCACCTTGTTCAGATTGTTTTTTTAATCCATCTAAATCTTTAAAATTAATATAAACCATATCAATTGGTTGAGCATTTTCGAATAAACGACATGTAGTAATTATTTTTTGACGAGCATATGTTAATTCAAATGCTTCAGGTGAATAACGACCATTAATACCAACATCAGCTGAAAAATCATCGGAACCAAAAACAACACCTTGTAATGAAAATAAACTTGAAGCAGTAGTGAGAATTGAACGAAGATCAGCTAAACTTCGTGCACTTTCACAATATATAACTAAATTATATTGACGATTCGACTAAATAGATAAAAATAAGTTTACAATATACATATATATAGCTCGAAAAACAACTAAAAATTTTGCTAAGCTATCGCTTTTAGAGTCTTATTATTTGAGAATTTAAACATTTGATTTTGTAAATGCAATTCAACTTTCGTTTTCAATGAACGACAAGAGCTTTTCATATCATAATGACTTTCACTCGGGAATTATTTGATTACGTAAATCATTTCTTTTGAATGCAAGTACTTGAAGTTTTTCTATTAGAAAAATATCATTTAACCAATCGTATACTTTTACTTCTTTTTTAAGTATCCTCTTTGTCACAGTTACAATAATATTAAATTTCATATTCTCTAAGTTTGAGTCATATGTAAGAAACTATTGTCTATTAATGATTAAAATTTTGTCATAGAAATTTACACTTACACCAAGACGATCTGCAAGCCATTTCATATCATCAATTGAATCAACTTTAGGAACAAATAGACAATCAATTGATGTTGATAGATCTTTTAAAAGTTTAACATCCTCATTGATATGATTCGATGAAACAGCATTAATTCTAACACATATTTCTCGAGTAATTTTCGATGCTGATTCGTTTAAATAACGATAGATATTTTCACGTGCTATTTGTTTTGCCGTTTCAGCAACACCATCTTCTAAATCAAGTACAACACAATCTGTGTTAGTAAATGTTGGAAGTTTTGTTAATTTTTTCCAATCACTCGAAGGTACTGTCAATACAGCACGACGAGGTAAACTTCGACCATAAAAAGCTCCTGCTTGACGTATAGCAGCAGCAGCCGCAGCAACAGCACTACTCATATTTATTTTCTATTGGAAACATGTATCAATACACATAGTAATGGTCAAAAAGAATTGACCAATCATAGTTGATAGTAGTAACTATACATATGGACGGATTAAATGATCGAAATATAAAGTTTATTATTATATGTAAATGAATTAAATAGAGTAATTAATAAGATATATTTTTTGCCTTGATTTGAATGTATATGAGTGACCTCTGTCGTTCGATATCGCTAATGATTTTTTCTGATTATATCTATAAAAATTATTACAAACGAAGCTTATAAAACACTGTTTATTCCGAAAACTAATTTTTTTTCTAGTGTGAATATTTCATGTAATAACAAGCATAAACTGACAACTGAGTCTTTATAGTTAAGGTCTCGATAGATTAGGGTGTGTAATACGGATGTGTGTGAGAACATATTAGATCTTATACGATATAAATTATTACAATCAATATAGTTCTATACAAAAAATATGAATTAACTTGTCAATCTAAAAAAGACCATACACGATGAGGTCATACATTTTCCTTTCCTTGTAGTCTGCCCTTTTTAGTATGATAGAATAATAAATTCTTCACTTTTTTACTTATGCAGTTTTTGTAGATAACTTTTCTAATACTAAAATAATCGTAATCTAAGTATATCATATTGTTTTAAAACTTATTAGCAATCATATACGATTTAGTCATCTAAAAAAAACTACCAGAAATAAATCTCAAGGCTCCCATGTTTTTGTAACCTTCTTGACAACATTTGGAATATTATTATTTATAATTCTGTAAATATAACCTTCTGATCGTTTGACGATGATAGTCATCGAACGTCCTTTAAGTTTATATTCTAAATCTTACTATACATTCAAATATATATTCTATGAATGAAATGTATTATTTAATCTATCGATA
Organism: Adineta steineri; assembly: GCA_905250115.1. Classification (NCBI taxonomy): domain Eukaryota; kingdom Metazoa; phylum Rotifera; class Eurotatoria; order Adinetida; family Adinetidae; genus Adineta; species Adineta steineri. The sequence continues at coordinate 145,688 of CAJNOI010000126.1, forward strand.
TGTCATATTTCGAACAGATAGATTCTTACGTATAATTGTAAATATCGTGTATATAATACTATTACTGAGCTATAAGTAAAAACGACAGAAAGAAAAACAAAAGAAAAAGAACGAAAAATATCTCTCGCTTTTCTCTCTCTCTTTTTCTCGCCACTAGTGTCTGACCTCTTTGATTCTTTCACAGTAGCAACGTAAAGAAGAAGAAATATGCAATCGTTGGTTGATCTTGCATCGAATATAATTGATCGAGAAGTATTTACTTCATGTACAAATGATTTTTCTCGTATAAAATATCTTCTATCATCTTCTGAATTTACTTCTCTCCTTCAAAAATCATCATCATCACTCTTAGATGAACAAACAACAAATTTAAAATGCGTAAAAACATCTACGGAATATCGTGAAAAAGGAAATGAAGCATATGCATCTCGTAATGATCAACTAGCTCTTACATTTTATAATCAAGCAATTCGTTATGCACCATCTTATTCGCGTGAACTTTCACTTGCTTTGGGAAATCGATCAGCAACATTATTTAATCTTAAATATTATGAATTAGCATTACAAGATGTTCATCATGCATTGGATTTTCTATCATCAAATGATGAAGATAATATACGTCGTGATCGTCTTGAACAACGTTTATATCAATGTCTTAAAAATAAATCAGAAGAAAACCAAACAATTGATGATAAAAATAAACAATTAGATAATGAACTTGAACAATTAAAATCTAACCAAACATTTAATACTAACTATCCAAGTTTAACATCTTATGCGAATATTCAAATGTCAACAGATCGTGGTCGACATGTTGTTTCTACAAATGTATCATCAACATTAAAACCTGGTACAGTTATATTAATTGAACAACCTTATGCTTCTGTTTTATTACAACCAGCATGGTCAACACATTGTCATATGTGTTTACGTCGATTGAATCTACTTCTATTTGTTTGTTCTCAATGTACACGAGCAGTTTATTGTTCATCAGATTGTCTTCAACGTTCTATAGTTTGGCATGCATTTGAATGTCGTCTTACAATTGATCGTCTTGATAAAATGCAATTATTAGCATTACGTTTATTAACAAAAACTGGTTGGCATCATTTACTTAAAAATAAAACACATTTTGAAGATTATCTTAAACAAAATCAAATCGATAATCAAAATAAAGAAATATATGAATGGAATAATTATGAAAATATATTAAAATTAGAAACAAATTCAAACAAACGTTCATATAATGATTTACTTCAACGTTCAATTCAAGCATGTATGATTGGTATGTCTCTTATTAATAATACGTCATTTTCTCAAGAAGCATATGAAAAATTAGATTATCAAATATATATTTGTTCATTAATTTTATCTCATTTACAATCATTACCATGTAATGCACATGAAATATCGGAATTTATTTATCATCGTTTAACACCATTATCATCATCTTGTAGTGAAATAGGTGCAGGTATATATGCAACATTAAGTTTATTTAATCATTCATGTAATCCAAATGTAATACGAAATTTTATTGGTGATACTGTTATTGTTCGTCTTCTTAGTTCTGTATCATCAAATGATATTGAATTAATGGATAATTATGGTTGTTTATCAGCAACAATGGATAAAGATGAACGACAAAAAAAACTTAATGAACAATATCATTTTCAATGTCAATGTCAACCATGTATTGAACAATGGCCACATTATGATCAATTACCAGAAGGAACAGGTGATAAAGATATTAATTCGAAATTATTTGATGAAGCATTTCAACGTTTAATTCAAGGAGATAATCCTCTAAAAGATGATTTAAATATATTTGAAGAATTTCTTGCACTATGTGATGGACAATTTCAAGAAGATAAAAAGCTGAAAGGAAAAGTTTATAATAATGCACAAGAAGCATATAAACAATGTTTGAATTTTTTTTCTCATTCATTTCATACAGAAGATTAAGTTTTATAAAAATCAACGATTTTTTTTATCTTAATTACTTTTTCTTTTAATAAAAAACACTAAAAATATTTATCGATTTCGAACAATTCAATCACTTCTCTCAATTACGACAAGAATGTATTTTCTGTTTTTATCAACAAAATTTGTTTCCACGTTCATCGACACGAATGTTTTTCTCATTTCGTCAACAATTTTTTTTATAAACAAAGAGAGAATAGAGCACATCAAGGTACTTGTCACAATAGTGCATGATGATAACACCTAGAACGCTCTCGCCTGATTCATGAATTATTGAAATATATTCTCAGCTGTCTTGTTTGTGTTATTAAAAAGTTTTTGTTCTAATAAACTATTATTTCTTTTTCTTCATATAACCTTGTTGTACGTAAAATGTCGATGAAATGAGAAGCAAAATTTCTGTCGACGAAAGAGGAAGATACCTACAAAAAATATTCAATATTTCACATTACTTGTATAAATCAATCAATGGAAATTATCCTATTGCATATAGACATATAACTTAACCATTGAACAAAGTACTCAGAAAATATCGACTGAGTTTGAATTACAAATGAAGGCGAGACGATCGATGAGAAACTTTTGTTATACGATAGTTTTTAATTAAAATGGATATCAGATGTCAGAAACAGTGCACTTGACTATATCAATCCTATGATCGTATGTTAAAATAACATTATATGTCAACAAATACAAGATTTTATCAATAATTTCCAGGAAATTGGTTGTTTTGTTCATAGAATATAAAAAATTAAGAATTCTTTTTACAAGAATATGTAAATGCTCATTGTGTTTTTCGTAGCTCGATTTCTAGCTATGATATTGTTATGGTAAGAAAAGTAGAACATAGATTTAGTCAGGCGAAATGACATGAGTGGAACTTAATACATGAATACAAAGACT
>CAJNOI010000126.1:148670-189017 GCA_905250115.1 Adineta steineri
TTATCAGTTCTGCACATTAGTTTAATGATTTTTTACAAAATGTATGTATAATATAAAACCTATTGCATGCAGCATCCATATTGACAGGATATTAATGACTTTCATGTAGTTTATTACATTTAGAAGATATTTATGTAGTATTGAAAACATGCCCAATACTTGTCTTGATCCACCTGTAAATATAAATGCATGTTCAACTGTTAATTCGATATCATATTGCGATTGTAATGTACTATATTGATTAAAAGTATAATCTTAAAACTATTGATCTGACAATATATTTACTTCAACCATAAAAGACTTTGCACCAATATTTTACTATTATAACTGTATATAAATATCAATGTAAATTTACACTGCGCTTTGATGTAGAATTTCAAAGGCAATAATTTTGTTTAAACATCAAGAAGTTGCATTTGAATTTTTTTGCAATGTAATAGTTTATAACAATATTTATTTATCTTTCATTTTTTCTTCAATAACAAATTAAAGAACAATAAAATAACGACTCTGACATATTTGATCACACGATATATTAATAGTACCAATATACATAAAAAGGTAAATTTTTCGATGGCGTTTTCTTTCTTTCAAATAGTCTTCGTTGATTAACATTACTTTTCAATTGAATAATACTATTTTGATAATAAAGTTTAGTTACAACTTTCTCTGAGTGAAAACGCTGGCAACTGTTTGATAATGATAACGTGAAAGTAATTCCATTGTATCATTATTAAATAAATATGAAAATGCATTCTTTAATACAAGCCAAGTTCGATTACTATATATAATATTTTCATGTTGATTTGGTAAATGAACATCATGATAACCTAATATTGAATTAAAATCAGATGAAAGAAATTCTTTATTAGGATCTAAACGAGAACCTCGAGAACGTTTATCAACATATGTACCATAGAAGCGTTCAGCTTGTGCGATTAGTAAACTAAAAAAAAACAATTCTTTTTTTTTACTTTAATTTTCGAGATAAAAATTCTCTTTTACCTAATGAATCTTTGATCAATATCCCATTGTTTAGTACCTTTAATAACATTTTTAGGTAAAGATACATTCATTTTTTCTTTCAAACAACATTCAATCATATCGACAGTTATATTTGATGATATTGAACAATTATTTAATGGTAAAAATAATTTTTTCCATAAGCCTTGTTCCATTCCAATGTATGAAATTGGATAATAACGAATATCATGAAAATCTCCATATGAAAACTTATCACTTGGACAACAATATGCATTAACAGCAAGAATATAATTTGTATGATTTCTAACAATTTCATAACGACTACGAGTTATTGGTAGTAGATCAGCATCACTTGTCATTATAAAATAATCTTTTGTTGTATTGAAGTCATATGAAAAAAAACCACCGAATAAACGTATCATTTGACTTAATGATATTGAACGTGATGAATCAACGTTGATAATGTGATATTCTATTTTTAAATCATTTTTGAGAAAATTAATTAATGGCATTTTTGCAAATTTTTCATTTGAACCAACAAGAAATATAATTGGTTCGAAACCAATACGACGCCATGCTAATGCTGTAAATGGTAAATAATAACAGTAAATAGATGTATAAGAATCTGATGAACAAGATAATAATACAAGATTTTTATATAATGATGGAAAGTCAGTTGGATATAAATGATTTATCAATGGTGGTAGTATAGTTATATAGAAAGGTTGTGTTTGATACAAAACAAATACACTACCAAGTACAATAAAAAATAAAGATAGCCATACAAAACGAATTTGTGGTCTGCCTAGTTGAATAAATTGACAAATAAATGACATCTTTTACAATATCTGTACCTACGCATTTTAGATAAATATTTATTGATTAGAATGACTATGTTGTAAAAACTAGTTGTTTTAATTTTGCCTGCTTCTAAGAAAGAACGCAAAGAAAAAAAAAGAGATATATAAAAATAAGGAAAAGAATCAATACTATGGAGGATGAGGGTGGTGTGAGATGAATAATAATGGATGGTCTACAAATACGGAGATGGAAGACAGAAAAGATAGAACAGAATACAAACAAAAAGAACGAATAGGAAGCATGGATGGAGCTAACGTCTAAGAGAAAGATTCAGAATGTGTTAGTATGAAAGACAAATGAGTACTGTTGTTTTATTGAAATATTTTAATAGGAAATTAAATACAGAAAAATATTTATTAATTAATCTTACTTGTATAAGATTTGATATAATTTTTGGGACCATACAAACAGCCAGTTGTACAATGCTTATACCAAAAGCGTTTGAATTTTTTGTAAGAAAACATATCTATGTAAACAACTAAAGTCCTCAATACATTAAAAAAACCCGAAGACTTCTATTTTTTCTCTTCAGAAAAAGTCAAATTTTTTTGTAATCTCAATAATGACTCCTAATTTTAATCTCTTTTTGCTCAATACACCGTGCTGAATAAACAAATTTATTTTAGTTATTCTACATTCCACTTATACATTGAAAAAAGAGCGGGTAATGTTCTAATGCAAAAAAAGGAACAAAAACAATTAATGGTCAGAAGGATGTTCTTGAAAGAATATAGACAACATATCTTAAAGTTTTGATGAGAATCATAATAGCACTGCTTTTTCTAAAAAAAACGATTTATCATTGATGGTATTTATGTTCTATATAACTACACATCCTAGGGTAAAGATCTTCTTCTCTCATTGCTTCTATACTATCATACTGTTCATGAAATTGATTATCACATAAAGATATAACCTAAGGGTTTCATGACGAAATAAAATTCTGAGGCGATATCTTTATCAGGCAATAGATTTTGAGTAAAATTTAATCGGGCAATAAATAATACGAGTGGGCAATAAACATTATCATGGAGAACGCAAAAAAAAATTCTATATATGCCAATGATGTATGTGATAACGATTGTAGTCGAACTGGAAGTGTATTAAATTCAAGATTTCGATAAATAATGTACGTCAAAATCGCGAGAAAAGAATGAACGAAAAAAGCATACAATAGCCTATTTTCTTTCTCGTAGAGAAGAGTCTAGTAAACATAAATTGTTTACTTGATTGCTTGCTTGTGTGTCCGCACGGTCAAAAAAACATTGAAGACCAATTTTCTGGAAAAGACATTGCTAGAGGTATTTCGATGCAGGGAGTTCGAATTTGAGGTCAGTTGGGTGACTGGCGAGGGAGGGGGTGAAGAGGTGGCAAAGGTAAAAAACATCGAAAACCTATTTTCGACGGTTTTCAATTGTTTTTCCAGTAAATGTGAAGAAAATGCATTTGTACGAGAAAGAGCTAAGTGAGTTCTCAGACGAGCGTTACTTCTTTAATAAATAGGGTGAGTGTGAGTATAATGAAAATAAATTATGTAGTCGCATCAATCCACACACAATTTTACTCTCAAAAAATATGCAGAGTTCCAATGAATTTATAACAAGTTGTCAGATCTAATTGACAACATCTTATGAATATTTTCAGCAACAAGGCTCTATTTACATCATTGTCAAAAAGCATTTTTTTCTTTAGTTCAACGATATGAATGATTCTATTACAGATATTACTCATATTATACATGTGTATGATCCTGTGATTCAGTTAATAAAAATATTTGTCTTTTAATTCATATATATTTTATTTACACGCCAGTATTAGTATAATGTATGTATTCGAATAAAAAACACTCAAAATCATTATTTTTTGGAAGGAATAGAGAAAAATGTTAGCTGGGGAAAAAATAAAAGGTTAGTTTCACACCTTGATAAATAGCATGATTATGAAATAAAACAAAATAGTGTCAAAAATCCGAGATAAAAGAAAATTGTCTTTAACGTCGAAGAATATTTTGCATTCGTTGTTTGTGTCTTGTTTTTGCAGCAATGTTTGATGGTTTGTACATATTCGTGAATTTTGTGAAAGCAGCATACATGGCCAGAGCATGTACAGGCATAAAAAAGACTATGGTAATAGCTGACATAATTGCAACTGGTTGTTTACATGCATTTTCCTAATATACATATATGTATTTATATCAAGAATATCAATCATATTTCAGTAGAAACTTACGAAATCTAATGGATAAAAAACAGGAATAGTTGATTCAGTTGTCGCACCTGTGGTAGTTGGGCCTGCTGTTGTTGGACCTAGAATACAAATTAATTAATTATAAAGTACTCTATTAGAAAGAAATATTTTATAAAAAATGCCATCTCTTACCAGCTGTAGTTGGAGTTGTAGTCGTGACAGTTGTTGTAGTCGTGGAAGCATTAGTACTAGTTACTACTATTCCACTTGTTGTACACTATGAAAAAAGTGTAATATTAAGAATAAAAAATAATAATTTAAATAAACTTACTGCAGTATTGATTGAAGTAGTGGTTGTTCCTAAGCTTGTAACTGTATGAGTTGTTGGTGGAGTAGTAGTTGTTGTGGTTGTACTCGAAAGTGCTGGATTCCAGATATCGAATCGCCAAAATGTTTTATCAGTAATGGCTAACGATTCAGCATCTGTAGATTTACATCGATTATGATAAAATATTTAATCTTTTACTTTAACGGAAAAAATAGACAGAAAGACTTACGACAAAAGACACTTCCACTAGCAAATCCATCACCCAATGTTACATAATAGGATTGACCAGGTGTCCATGTATAATTTGTAACAATTACAATAGTATATCCAGTATAAATAACATTTGGAGAATATCCAGCATCATAACAGAAAACTGTTGCATTTGTACTGTCATAGTGAAAGCAGATGTTTGTATTATTGAGAGAAGGACGACCAACTGCACTTGTTGCTGTATAATTAAAATAAAAGATGGAGAATATCAGATTAAGTTAATAATAAAGATAAACTATGTGTGGAAAAAAATACCTACCTTGTATGGAAAACAACGACTGGTTTGAAAAGACAGTACCTATTGGACTTGCTGATCCTTGTACTAATGTAGGACGAATTAAATTCGGTGAGTCATAACCAACTAGATATGTAATACACCATGGAGCTGATTGTAAACTACTATTGTCAATTGCACCAGCACAAAAACCTTGAGGACCAGATTGTGTTGCTAAAGGTGTCCATGTTAATGTCATTATCCATAAACCTAAGATAATATATTTCAAATAGAAAAGTTTACATATTCTAACAAACTACTATTCATTACTTACCAGGACTTGGATTGCTAATCTTACTATGTTGCATTCCATAAGGTGAACTAGTGACTAAATCAACAATTGTTTGACCAGGACAATATGTTTGTATCTCTACAGTTTCATTGAGCTGAACATCTAAAACATAGATTGTAAATATCAGAAAAGAAAAGGCATGCACTGCACTTACTATATGGAACTCCAATGCAAGCTAAAAAGAATTAAATAGACAAGAGATAATATTATTACATGTTTAAGTTTAATTTATAATAGAATATACATTCATACCTCTATTTGGACGGACACCAATAATTGAAGGAGCAGTTGCACATGCACCAGCGGAAATATTGTATGCATAGAATAAGAATTGTATTGGAACTGAACTCATTGGATACGGGGAGCTAGTGCTATAATAATCTTCGATTTGCAGTGCACAAGCATAATATATAGAAGCCTTTGGTAAAGTGAAAGTCAACGTACAATTAGATCCGGTAAGTGTATATGGAGAAGGTATTCCCATACAGACATTTGCACATTCATCATTTCGGTTGTAATTGGTTCCACTATTCGTAGTGCCCCAACGGCATTGCAATGTATCAGTAGCATCATTATCTGCCATTTGTACAATGTGAACGACTGGTACACCTCTTGGGTACATTACTACTGGTAATGTAGTTGTAACAGGACTGGAATTGATATAACTATCAGGTCTCGGAGCTAGATTCATTCGATTGACAATCGACCAAGAACCACTTCCACCTATATAGAGTGCAGTCAACCATTGACTTCCGCTATAGCCAATTGTAATTGATGTTGTCAAAGGCATTGTCAAAGTAGTGTAGAGTTCACCGCCCCATGATTCAATGAGCGAGTTTGTATCACAATCTGAAGTTATCATATTGGCTGCAATTCCACCTGGAGGATAGTTAGACGATGAGCAGTTTTGTAAACAGTACAAAACAGCACCGCCTACAGTAATAGGTGTTCCAGCAACGACATCTGCTTCCGTGCATAAAGGTGGAGGAAAACCGGCATACATTCTCCACCAAAAATATCTTTGATGTAAAAGAATTTGTGTAGTAGTACCCTGTACTGTACTGTTTAACGGACGCCTAACAAAAAGAAGAATGTAAAAAGTTAAATATATGCAAGATTGATTAGAAGAACAAGCATTATTTGAGTATACTTACCATGAAATGATACCACCACGAAAATGGGTTCCATCAGACACAGAACATAGTGTAAATAAAATGAGAAGGACAAGGTATAAAACCTGCTCCATATTGTTTGTAATCAACTGTTGTTTCTTCTTTGTATAATGAAATAAACGATCGGACAACAAACCAAAATTGTACGTTCGTGTTTCTAAAATGAGTATAGAATATACTTTTTTTCCCTTCTTTTATATGTGCGTGTGTTCGTTCTCAGAGATCACAATAAAAGTGCATTTGTTGTTGACCATGAAGTATTTGCTTTTTGGGAGACAAAAAAAGAAACAATTTTAATGGATTATTGTTAAACATTAACGAAAGAAAAATCAAGCAACAGAGTATATTGTATGATTGTTTATTTTGCCAACTCTCTCTCTCACTCCCTGATTTCACAATAAGAAAAGAGGAACGTGATTTAAATCAGAAAATGCACTTTTGATCACCAAAAAAAGTACGTTCGATCACTAAAAATAGTGCAACTGATCATCAAAAAAAATTACATTTGATCACCAAACTAATTAGCGCGTAGTGAGTAATAACGAGTTCATTATATAATTTTTGGATAATACATCTATGATAGGTCATATACTTGTCGTAAAGGTTGATTAATCGATGTAACGAGATTGCATAAAAAAGAATAATCCAATTCGATCTGAACGATTCAATTAACTAAAAATACTTTTAAAGTGTGTTCCGTCATAAGGAATCATCACATATAACAAATGTTTAATCAAGAATGGACATCATTCGAACATTATATTGTATAGAAATCATCGTGTTTGCTAGTGTCCTCACTTGGATCTTATACATCAAATAAGAGATAATCATGATTTTTGCTTCGAAATTTTTCGATGGGAAGGCTCAGCTTACGTTGCTTTTTATTGTGTCATATCTGAAGATCTTAGCTCAAAGCTTAAAACTTCAGCAAAAAGTTAAATCTTAAGATTCATTTAGTCTTTCATGCATATAGTGGTTTTTTTAAAAACACATGATTTCGTTTCGATTCTTTTTTTCTATTCAGACGATAGACCCTCTATCGTCATATTTATTTCTATTGGTAATTATATCTTTGTCCAATGATAAATTTTATTTTATACTTATATTTTATGTCAATATATATACTTTTGTGTTCATTATTCGTACAATTCATTTATGGCTGAACAAAATCCTTCAGAAATTACTGAAGATGAAGGATCTCGTCATCGTCGTGAACGTCGAGAATTACAATCAACAGTTCAACAATTAAAAAAATCAATAAATAAAAATGATAAAACACGAAAAAAGAAAATCGATAGTGAAATAAAAGCTTTAGAAGATGCATTTGCTAAACGATGGGAACATTTTAATGAAAATAGTGCCGCAACTGAAGTAAATGAAATTGCAATTACTACTCCTACTCAATCAGATGAACATCCTCCTGAAGTTCGTTAATGACAAAAAAAGAATTTTCTTCTTTATGTTTAAAAATATATATTTTTTCATTATAGACTGATGAAAAACAACACCTGTCACGCAAGGCACGTCGATTAGCGAATAAAGAAAAGCGTCATAATGAAGCTAATGAAAATCAAGAAATTATCGACTATGATAATCAACCAGAAGCAATTCGTTGTCGTAATGAATCATCATCAATTGATGAACAACTATTGAAACGTGGTCTTGAACTTCGTTCAATAGCATCCGATGGAAATTGTTTATTTGCATCAATTATTGATCAAACATCAGATTTAACTGTTAGACAACTACGTGAAGTTGTTGCTGATTATTTGCGTAAACATCGAAATGAATATGAACCATTTATTGATACGGATTATGATGTTTATTGTGAGAAATTAGCTAAAGAAAATATTTGGGGTGGACAAGTTGAATTACAAGCTTGTGCAAAAATTTTACAGAGACCTATTGAAATTATTCAAGGAAATGGAAATGAACCAATTAAGATTGATTGTTCATCATCAACGAAAGCACCAATTGTTATAACATACCATCGATATTTGTATGCGAATGGTGAACATTATAATAGTACAATGCATACTGAAGAGAAAACTGATGAATAAATGAAAGAGACCAAATAAATTATTATGTTTTTTGTTTTTATGTTTTAGATGAAGGTTACTATTCATTGGAATAGGATTTTTGGTCTTCTATTAGCAATAATAGTTGTTTTAATTGCAATTATATGTTTTAAATTAATAAATAAATCAAATCAATTTGATCATCAAGATATTGGTCAATGTGATATGCATGAAGCACAAGAAATTATTGATAATCTTGTAAATTTTTTTTTTTTTTAGAAACATACAAACATTAGAGAAAAGAGTCTTAATTAACAGTCGTATTTTAATGAATAATTGATACACTATTAAATATTCAACAGAATGCTATAGTGATAGATAGTATGATTTTAGACTATAATAATTCTAGTGCTTATATTGACAACTAAAAACTATCTCAAAAGTGTACATCACTTCTAATAAAGAACAAAAACAGAATAATTTGTACTAGACTAGCTTATCAAGCGTAACAAAATAGATCTCGTGACTTTTGCGATCTTATATAAGAACTCTTAATCCAATGTTCATAATATTGTTTGAATATTGAATATTTTAGTGTGAATTATACTCTCTTGGTCAAGTAACTGGTTCTCAATGTTCATCATTATGTAATAATAATGCAACAATAAAATTAGCTCAATGTTTATCATTATCTGACTCAAAGATTGTATTACTTATGTCAATGAATACATCATCGTATGTTGTATTAAAATCTAAACGTCGTTATTTTGATCGTCAATATACAGATTTATTATTTCATGATCCAATTGTATCAATTCCATCAGCTCTTAAGACATTTTATGATATAATTAATTCAACATTAGAAGGACATATGGGTAGTTCAATAACTAATTTAACACATGAACATTTAATACGTCGTTTATTTCGTCACGACCGTATTGAAAATTCAGTTATTTTATTAGAAAAATTTGATGATGTTATTGTTAAATATAATGATTATTATGAACATAATCTTGCATTATCATTAACAACAGAACTTAATACATTGTTTTCCTTAATGACACAACATGAATTTTTATTATCAAACTATTATCGTTCAAAACATGAATTAATGCCAAAAATTCTTGGTTGGTGTGGTCATACATATTTAACAGAACATTTAACACCACTTAATCATCCAATGATTGAAGAACAATTATATTCTGATACATGGATACCAAAAGCTTGGTTAACTAATCGTTTACTTCAACTTGTTGATAGTTTTGATAATGAACTTCATGCTCCACTTCATTTATGTGATTTTCGTAAGCCATTTTTTTCTTATTTCTATTGAAAGTATTTATGTAATTTCCACTAAAAATAATATTCAAGCTTTCATACATTTGACTGTAATTTCTCTGAACTGCGAGACTGCTAACAATTTCATATTTGTTTTTAAAATGATATAAATTATATATTTTTATTTAGAATTATCTAATTTGGGTATAAGTGAAAATGGTAATATTAAATTACTTGATTCAGATATGGCTTATTTTGATCGTTTAATTCCATTGTATCCTCCTGATAAATGTCGTAAACATTCCGATTGTTCATATTTTGATTGCTCAGGTTATTGTGATAAACGTACACGTCGATGTCATCTTAAACGTCGTATTAATAATAATTTACAAGTATTATGCGATAAGATTCTTACAAAGTTATTAAAATCTGAAACAATTCCATTACGATTACATGATGTACTTTTATCCTATGTTAAAAAATGTTCATCACCACCTGGTCGTTATAAACGATCAAATGAATTAAAAGTGGGTGCATCATCACGTTTACTTCGTTTAATGCAAGTTATGCTTGATGGTGAATTAAGATCTGCTAATATAACCTCAAGTTTATTTTGATAAAATAAACAATAGAATGTATTCTTTTTTGAAATCGTAGCGCAGTTTATATTAGAAATGTACAAAATTAATAATCAAACATAATTTGTTAATTATTATATGAGAATCTTTTTTTTTTGTTTTCAGTAGTCAATAAAACATTCCATGTTTATTCTTTTTCTTCCTTACTTCTCTGTCAGATAAAAATTGTATATTTCATCTTTTTAGATTAGCAAAATTTTGTATGGCTGATGAGAGTGTAGAACGTTTTGAAATTGAACGTATTGTTGATAAACGATATAGAAATAATCAATTAGAATATCTTATTAAATGGCGAGGTTATCCAGATAGTCAAAATACATGGGAACCTTGTTAGTAATCAAATATTGTATTAAATCAATAAAAAAAAATAAAAATTGAACATTTTTTTTATTATTTAAATAGCAAGTAATATTGAAGGTGAACAAGAAGCAGATCTACTTGCTGAATATGAAGCATTTAATAAACATCAACAACAGAAAATAATGAATTCAGGATCACGTCCGGCAATGAATACTCAATCTCCAAATAAACGTAGAAATGTAATTTTTCAAGATAAATAAGAAAAAAACAACTGAGAGTTTTTTTTATTTAGGATGAAATGATAAATTCTGGTTTAAAGAAACGACCATTAGGAGTAGGTAATAATATGCAATCAGTACATACTCCAACAGGTTTTGAACGAGGATTTGAAGCAGAAAAAGTTTTAGGTGCAACAGATTCAGCAGGTGAACTTATGTTACTTGTTAAATGGCGTCAATCAGATGAAGCTGATCTTGTTCCAGCACGTATTGTGAATATGAGATGTCCATCATTGGTTATAGATTTTTATGAACAGCATTCTTTTTGGAAGCGTTTACCAACGTTAAATCAAAGTACTTGATCTATAACACGATAAATTTAATTCGAACATTTCTTGTTTTGTTTTCAATTTTTGTTTTTGTATATTTATGTTTATGTTTCATTAAAAGAAAAAAAAAGTAAACAATACTTTTCTATATGAAATATTGTCAATTGCAAGAAAGTATACGTAAGGAAATTTTTCCTAAACACTTCGTTTGTACATTATCATCATGAATGGCGAAAGAAAGATAATTTTCAAGTCAACAAGTATTTTTTTTATCGGCAACTTTTGTACTTTTGATGGCAAAGGTTATAATTACCTAAACTATTTTTGATTTTTATATAATCTCGACAAATATTACTTATGATAAGAATAGTTAACATACATATACTTGATTTGTTTCTGATAACGATAAAAAACATGATTTCGCGAAGAGAAAAAAAAATGATGATTATTATTTTTGTATTAAGAAATAGAATTCTTTTTACATTAGTATTCATCAGAAAAAGTCAGATGATGAAAAGTAAATATATTATAACAAATAAAGAATTCATTTATATGAAATTTGACATGCTCTAGTAAAAATATATGAGATTACTCATCTGAAGGTTATATATTCCGCTTTTCTCTTTTCATACAGTTGCCCTTTATATATACACATCTGAATCATTTTTATCGACTTTTTCTTTTAAAAGTACGTGTCCTTGAATATTTGTCCATGCCACTACCAGGGTCATGAAACTCATAAAATTATTTCTTCTACCATCCCTCTCTATTCATCTGAATACAACTCCAGTTGATCATTCTTTTTTTCTTTTTCTTTTCTGATACCATAATCAAGGGTTGGTCTCTCATTCTTTTTCGATTTCATGCGATTCATTTGTTCGAAAAGAATAAAAAAAAAAGAAATACAGAATATTCTTTGAACCTTTAAGTATTTAACAGAAGAGTTTATAACATTCAAACATAAACCATCATTTTCAATAACCAACGGATAATGGCTGCGGGTAATATTACGAATAATTCTTCATCTGAAATCAATGTGGTTATCATTGGAGAAACAGGCACTGGTAGGTATTAAAATAGATATATTAAATATCTTGTATTCATAGTTTAAATAGTTTTATTTGTAAAAAAAAAGTATTGAGAATCTCTTTAAATTAAACTAACAAATAAACATAAATATTCTTAGGTAAATCAACATTTATTAATTATTTAACAAATTTATTTCATAATGGTTCATTAGCAAATCTAAAAGTAGCTATACCAACACGTTATTTAAAAGTTAATATGTCATCTGTAATGCCTCAACATCATGAAAATTGTATCGATGATATTACACGTAGTAAAACAAGTAAATGTACTAGATATACATATATTGTTGAACAAGTTCATTTTAATTTTTTTGATACACCTGGTATAAATGATACAGGTGGTTATTTATCTGATAATGAAAATGTTGATCGAATATTTGAATGTATTCAAACATTACAACATCTAACAGCTCTTGTACTTGTTTTAAATGGTACACAAGCACGTTTAACAGTTAATATACGAAATGTTCTTGAACGTTTTCGTGATCGAATACCTGATATAATCTATTCGAATGTAATTGTTATATTAACAAATTGTGCATTACATACAGTTAATTTTGGTTCAGTTAAATTATTAAGTCATGCACCTATATTTCATATGCAAAATTCAGCTTTTTCATCTGATGCTCAAACATGGTCAGCACATACACGTGACATATTACAACGTGATTGGAATATATCAATGCAAACAATGAATGATTTTGTTAAAAATTTACTTACATTAACACCTGTTTCAACAGAATGCTTATCAGAAATGAATGATGATCGAGATGCTATACGAAGTATTTTACATGAAAGTCGACTTATGATTATGGAATTACAACATATTGAAGATGAATTAGTTGCACTTGAACAAGCATCAAATATTTATTCAGCTAATATTGAAAAATATGCATCACCGAATGGTCCCTCGACAAAATCGATTCAGGTTAATGAAATAACCGTAACATCCTATCATAATACAATATGTTCAAAATGTAATACAGTTTGTCATGAACGATGTTCATTAACAGAAACAACACGAGTTGGTGAACGTGTTTTTCGACGTTGTACAGTTATTGTTAATGGTCGATGTACGGCATGTCCTGGTAAATGTTCTTATGATACACATTATCATGATCGACGCCTTATTAAAACTGTTCCTAGAACATTAAAAGTAGCTATATCATCGGTAGCTAATAAATATAGTGAAGCAAGAAAAGATAAAGCAGCTTGTGAAACAAAATGTGAAACAGTTCAAGAAACGAAACGTTTTATTGAACAATCATTACAAGAACAATATCTAAGAGTACGTGATGCATGTTTACGTGTAAAAAGTAATTGTCAAGGTTTTAATGTTGCTGAAGAATTATGCATGTTTGTTAGTTATCTTAAAAATGATATGAGTTCATTACGATCATCGACAGTAACGAAAAAAGCAACAAAATTTGTTGAAAAACTTGAAAAACTTGCCGATGATTTACAACATGATGATTCTATGATATCAATTATTGAACAACCATCATCTACAACAACTTCTTCTTCAACAAGATCACCACCACTTCCTGCCGTACGAAAAACAGTTAACAATGGTAATAATAATAATCATAAGCAATCTACAAAATCATCTCAATTGCAAACAATGTCAGCAGTCGTAAGTAGAATTATTTAAAAAAATTAATTCGTCTTAGATTTTCTTTGTATTTATGATATATAAAATAATAGACTGATGATTTAATTTCAATTGATCCATCACCTGCTTCATCATTAGCTGCACAAGTTGATCGTCTTTTTAGTGGTTCATATAATTCATTAAATGCAATTAATGATATTTCATTAACTGACGATGATGAACAACGAAATAAAAAACTACCAGGCATTGGTACACGTGATTTAATTCATCGTATTCAAACTTCTCAGCAACAACAACAGACATCAGACTTAAGCAATACACGTAAATATTCTGAATATACAACTGAACGTCTTTTAGCTTTAAGTCGTGAATCAACTGAAGAATGTAAATTAATTGCAAAAGAATTAAATCGTCGTTGTGGTGGAACATCAATTGGATATTTATCATCAACACAATTATTAATATTATGTGAATATTATGCATCATCTCGTCTATTACAATTAGATGAACTCGTTCGTCAACATTCACAACTTCAATCTGATGTCCAACAATTAACTGATCATGATCCATTTGAAATACTTTCTGTACCGATAGATAAATTATTACATTTAGCTGCTGTAACACTTTGTTTACAGAATGCTACTAAATATTCATAAGAATTTTTCATATCGTTTCTTTTGTTTTTTTTCTTCTTCTCTATTCGTATATTTTAGATTATTTTTGGTTTTGTTTTCTTATACAAACGTAATGGCAAGTAATAATCCTATAATGGCAGCAGCACATCAAATAAAAGAAACAATATCAGATGCAGTAAGTCGTCTTAATGTTGGTGGAAATCATCAGAATACAACAACAGCAGCAAATAATGAAAATTCTAATACACGTCATCTTTCATTGGATACATCGAATATGGCAAAAGTTTTAGTTATTGGTGAAACGGGTAGTGGTAAATCAACATTTATTAATTATTTAACAAATTATTTTCATGGTGGAACATTACAAAATGTCAGAGTTGCTATACCATCAAAATTTCGTTCAGTTATTACAGAACAATTTTCACATTGTGAAAATAATGTACGTGATACAACACAATCTAAAACAGATATGTGTAATCAATATATTTATGTTGATACTGCAAGTCCTGCTCAAAGACAATATCTTTTTCTTGATACACCTGGCTTATCAGATACACGTGGAGCTGAACAAGATAATATAAATATGACTAAAATTATTGATGGAGTAAGTTTTATTCATAAAAATAAAATAACTATAATATAATTTATAATCATAGGTTGAATCATTGGGTGGTTTATCAGCTGTAATTATTGTTGTCAATGGTACAACAGGACGACTTACATTAAATCTTCGTAATGTTATTGCACGTCTTCGTGGTAATCTACCTGATGTTGTTATGGATAATGTTATTGTTGTTTTAACGAATGCTAAACGACATGAAGCAAATTTTAATATATCATCTCTTCAACTTCATGGTACAGTTTATCCATATTATATGCAAAATTCTGCTTTTTCACAAGATTCTAATACCTGGGATCAAGCAGCACTTGATGCATTACAATTTGACTGGGATGCATCTATGGATGAATTAAAACGAATGATTGAAACAATTGATACATTTAAAATTAAATCTGTTACGGCATTTAAAGATATGAAAGATATACGTAATGCAATAAAAGCATTAATGCATGAAGCACGATTAGAAGTTTCACAAATACAAAAAATGCAAGATGAATTAGCTGCATTTGAACATGCACTTAAACAATATAAAACAGATGAAGTTACATATAAAGATTATACACGTGAACGAGTTGTTGAAACAAAAGAATTAGTTGATACAAAATATCATTCTAGTAAGTATCAACAAATTCTTTTGACTATTTATTTTTATAAGAAAATAAAAATAATTTTTCTATTCAAAAAATAGCTGTATGTCGTAAATGTGATCATGTTTGTCATGATAAATGTGGTCTTCATGAAACAACAACACATGGAAATCGTATATTTCAACGATGTTGGGCTATGTCAGCTGAAGGTCAATGTTATATATGTCCTTCACATTGTCTTTATACAGAACATTATCATGCTCGTAAGACAATGAAAGTTAAACAACAAAAATTACAAGATGTACTTCATGATATTAAATCAAAATATGATATGGCAACAAAAAGTACAAGTGATTTTCAATCACGTATAACAACAACACAAGATGCAAAACAAATGTTAGAACGTGCATTAAAACAAAAATTAGAAGAAATCAAACATAAATGTGCTGAACTAAGACGAATATGTAGTGGTTTTAATTTAGCACAAGAATTACATGCACTTATTGATCAATTGAAAGCTGAAGCAACTATGTTAAGAAATATTGAAGCTAAACAACAAGCAGAAGATTTTATTCGTAGTTTAAGTGACTTTTGTCGACAATTAGAAGCTGATCAAGTTGCTAAACAAGTTTTACCACCAATGCGTCTTGTTGATACATATGCATCAAAACCATTTCGTTCATCAATAATAACACCATCAGGTTCAAATACACCTATACCTTCAACACCAATATCATCATCATCATCAGAAAATACACCAAATTTAAATACAAGTGTACTTGATTTAATAACTAAATTGAATAAACCAAAAAAAACATTGCCAACAGTATCTGCTGATGATGAAGAAGATGATGAAGAAAATAGTGGAAGTGATGAAGATAATGAAAATTCACGTGAAATGCCACCAACATCATTACGTTCAAATCGTAGTAGTCATCAAAATAATAATCATGATAATAATCATGATGATGAAAATAGTTCAATTCATAATCGACGAAAACGACGTCAATCAGCAGGAAATAATAATAATAATAATAATACGAATTCTTTACAACAACAATATGCTTCATTGACAACAACAGATCTTGTTCAACGATATACAGATTGTAAAGATACACGAAAATCTAGTGCAATTTTAACTGAAATTAATCGTCGTTCACAAGGAAAATCAACAGGTCCACTTGTTTCACCTACTGATATTGGAACATTTGCACGTTATACACAATTATATGGTTCACAAGATGCACCAACATTAAGCCATTTATATTTACAACTTCAACAGAGAATTTCAAATATGACTGAACCTGATATACTTAATATTGCTCGTGTGCCTAGTGACCTCTTACTTGAAATTGCTGCTCTCTATACACTTATTGCACAAAAAAATCAACAGCAACAACAACAACAAGGACAAAATTTTGAAGGAAACTTTGCTAATGAATCTGCATTTGAACGACCACCTGATCATATTGCATCTGCAATGATGATGAAAATGTCAACACCAGTTTCTCAAACACCTATGAATTATTATCCATCATCACCATCTAATCATCATCCAGGTGGAGCAACAAATACTTTATTTAAACCTATTCAAACAACAAATATGAATAATATGAATGGTCAACCAACTCCTTTACAAACATCAACCTTTTCACCACCAATGCCACCTCCTCCTCCACCTCCACCACTTTCTACACAACCACAACAACCTCCACTTTCTTTTACAAGTTTTGCAGGTATGTATATAATATTATTCTTTAACTAAATAATCAATATGATATCTAATTACAGGTTTTCCTACGGATAGTGTCAATGCAAATAGCAACTCTACGTATCTTCAATCACCAACACTACCACCACCACCTCCTCCACCTCCATCTTCTTTTCAATCATCATCATCATCATCAACTACAACAATACCAATTACAACAACAATTCTTTCTGATCGATCAGCAACTGGTTCACCATTTACATTTATATCTCCACCATCATCAAATACAACTGAATCAACTTATGCAATGGTGACACCATCAATAACAAATAAAGATGATTATACTATGATAAACATAGCACCATTGAATAATTCAATAACTGACGATGATACAATGAATTCGAATACATTAATCAATGCAAGTATAACACGTTTATTAACATTATATAGTGATGCGAAATCATCAAATAAAAATGCACAATTATTTTCTATTTATCATGAATTAGAAAGTCGTTGTACAGGTGCTAATTGTACTCAATTAACAAAAGATTATCCAGCTGTATATGAAACAAAATTAAATGAACATGCACATAAAACATTATTAGAATTAAAACAAATTTATTCGAATATTCAACAACAAATACGTATACGAACAAATAATGATGCAACACATATTAATGATGTACCAAAAGAATTAATTCTTGAATCTGCTGCTCTTCTAGCAACTATTAAACAAAAAGACATATAGTTTATCTTTAGCTGACTATATATATAAATACATTAATTAGTTATTTTCTTTTTGTTTTATCATATAACTTTATAACGTGTGAATTTTTCTCTTTTTTTTCTCACATAATCGTTCAATAAAAAATATTAATATTTAAGCAATTAAATATACTTACATCATTCTTGTAATTTTATTCATTATTATTATATATTCAATTGAAAATAAAATTTTGGTATTGAAGAAAAAATCGTTGAATAATAATAAAGAAGATCATGAAGTAAAATCTTGAGGGTGTGAGTGGGTGTCTCTATTTTTAACTGACACCCATACCCTGAAGATGTTATCGAAATCTGAGCAATCTTGGTGAACTCAGAATAAAATCGGTCACTGTCCGCTAATATCTTCCGAAATCCGATAAAGTTCGGATTGGATGAGTATAGATCATATTAGAATCAAAATGAAATAATACAACAGAGATTAATGTTAAAAAGCTATATATTTAAGCATTATGTAGTCATTATCACCAGAAATTATATATTCATAATAGAACAAAGAGAAAACAAAGAAAAAAAAGAGACTTAATCTGTAAACATATTGTTAATGAAAAAGATTTCTTGTTAATCGTGTTCTTTGCAATTCCTGAGTACGTCGACCTCGTCTTGCTACCGGTGTTTCACTAAATTTTGGTAATAGCTGTTGCTGTTGTTGATGATATGATGCAGGATTTAATGAATTATGCAATACATCATTGGCACCTATTTTATCGAAAAATATATATATATATACAAGATAAATATTTGTCCAAATGCAATAGATTATCTTAATTTACCTTGCAATGATGATGTGTTGCTACCTGATACAATTGGTGGTAAAACTACACGGTGTTCTGATAAACGACGATGACCGGTTGATCTAAACATATTAATTGTAGTTTATTTGAAAATAAATGATTAATAAAAATATAATAATCAAAGCAAGAAAGTATACAATATATATACATATATAAAGCAACCAGATAAATTACAATAATAATGGTTTTATATGATACCTCGGTGTGATGAGCTGAGGTGGTGAAAGATTCACACGTCGAAGTGGTAATTCACTGTTTATGTATAATAAGTTGTGTTATATTATCTCAATAAATTAAAAAGACAATAGATAAAAACAATACATACTGTCGATATGCTGACGGCTTCTCAATTGTTGTTGATGGAGCAACAGACGACTGTAGCTGTTGTTGATTTACAATCGTAGATACATCTGTGGATCCTGTTGTCGAAACTTCACTGGTAGTTGTTGATGCTAAACAATCACGAACAAGTATTTTCGATGTTGAACTTAATCGTTCAGCATGAAGTATTTCACGTAATACAGCTCGTAATCTTGCTATCTAAATATATATATATTGAAATTAGTATAAACACTCTTGATCGATATTTGTATTAGTAAAAAAATTTATTTTAAATCAAAAATAATGAATAAATTACTTCATGTATTTGTTGTTTTTGTTTGTCATATGAAATTCTAAGTAAATGTTGATACTCCATTTCATTCAATTGTGATTCTTCTGATTTTACCATTTTATTATCAATAAAATGTGTTGTACTTGTATCCGGTGATGTACTTAAACGAAAAAGAGAAAGATTATTCTTATAAAATTATTATTTATATGTAATTACTTTGGATCTGGTAATAGAACTGGTACACCAAATGGAGTTCTCGGTGGTGTCTGATTTGATGTTACTCTATTTAATTCATCAACTTGGCGTGTTAAATATTCATTTCTTTGTTCACTTTCAATTAATCGTAATCGAAGTTCATCAATTTGTTGTTCAAAATGAACACGTTGCACTTCTTGTAAACGTTTTGCTATTGAAAATAAATACATTATATTAAATCAATTAAAATACAACAAAAAAAATTCAATGTATCATACCAAGAACTGGTTCATTTTGTGTAATATCAGCTAATTGATTAATATTTGGTGATACTTCACTTTTTCTTTGTTTACTTGCTGATCCAGATGGTAAACGTATATTAACCATACGAAAATGAAGATCTAAAATAGTTTTAAAATGATTATTATATGATAAATTTTCATATAAATTTACCTCGATTTTCATTTTGAAGTTTATTAATTTCACTATGTAAATCAGCAAGAGTTATTTCATGTTGTTGTTGAACATAACGAAGATTTCGTTCAAGTAAATCAATACGTGAACGTGGGTCAACTGTTGGTGTTGGTGAAGATACTGTTGATGATGTACTTAATACTGGTTCAGTACCTTTTGGTATTAACGATGTATTTTTTTTAATAACAATACGAGATGTTGTAACAGGCGCTGGCAATCGACGTGATGTTCCTTTAGACATCTCACCATCACTGTCGCCCGACGACTGAAGAGCATGATGATGGAGATCTGATATGCGCTCTTCGACAAATGATTGTCGAATCATTTAACAATATGTTATTAAAATGTCAAAAAAATGAAGTTAACTCTAAAGTAAACAAACAATATGAAAAGTAAATTAAATGACAGAACAACCATAAACTACTATATATGTCATGGAAATCGTAGAGAATGTATGAACTTAAAGATGTCGCTAAATCTTCAAATATATATGTGAAGTGTAATGTATTCTATATTACTTCAAAAAGAGATGCTTCTCACTATAAATTATTTTAGCAAATGCTGTAAATCACAACTAATAAAAGACAAAATAGTTTTTATATAAAAGAAAGACATAAAAAGGTTGAAAATTACTTGTAATGAAGCAAATATATAAATGTAATGCACATATTGAAAGGCTTCATTAAATGAATCACACTTCTATAGAAAAAGATTCTCTTCAACAGGACTACTAATGATTTTTACATAAGCAACTTGCAAAACAACATGATCTTGTTAGAGACATAAATTTCTACTAGTCTAATATATAGCGAATATGCTTTTGTATTTTTCGTTTGGTTTATCTGTTAATATATCTAAATAAGTCGTTTCTATGATAATGTCTTCAATATTCTTTTCAAAGTCATAATTAAATATCTCAATCCATACTTGTCTAACAAAACCGAGAATATCATCGTTCGTAATATACATAGATAAATTTTGAATAAAACCGTTTCACATAAAATAAAATAGACTTTTTAATAACTCATAGTAGACACTAGTATCTGATAAATCCTATCCGTTATCATTGTCAATGTCGATATATATATTATTATCTTGCAGCATTGATAACTAGCGACAACTATTTTAAAGTCGATTTCCAATTTAATTCTTCTGATTGGTGCTATATGTGATAAAAGAAAGAAAGAAACAAGAACTGGAAAAACTGAAATTACGTCCATCTATAATATTATATTTGAATTTAGATTGTTCCAGTAAGGATGTTGAAATCAGAAGTAATTCGTGTTTCTGGTCCATCAACATCATCTCGTCGTCGTTCATCATCAGATTCGCCTCGTTATGATAAATCTTCAAAACGAGATCGTCGAACTCCCACTCCATCATCAGAATCAGAAAGCGATGATGAACATGAAGACCGAAGAGAAAAAGGTGATGCAGAAGAAGGTGAAGTACGATCAAAACAAATTCCTAAATCAAATCCAACATCTACTGCACCACCACGTACTGGCGGTTTATATATGCCACCAGCTAAACTTCGTCTCTTACAAGTATAGTCATTTAAAACTTTAATTTTTTTTAAATTTATTTTCTCATTAGGCATCCTTAACTAATAAACAAACACCTGAATATCAACGTATAGCATGGGAAGCTCTAAAGAAAACTATAAATGGTCGTGTTAACAAAGTTAATATATCGAATTTACCATTAATTATTCGTGAATTATTCAAAGATAATATTGTTCGTGGTCGTGGTTTACTATCCCGTGGTATTATTCAAGCACAAACTGCCTCACCATTTTATACACATGTCTATGCTGCATTGGTATCTGTTATCAATACAAAATTTCCACAAATTGGTGAATTAATTGTTAAACGTCTTATATCATCATTTCGTCGAACATATCAACGAAATGATAAAAGTAATTGTTTAGCAACAACAAGATTTATTGCACATTTGGTCAATCAAAATGTTGTATGTATTCTTTAAAAAAAATAATTTAAGAATTCACTTCATTCTTTTTTTTGTTTTGTAGTTACATGAAATAGTTTCTTTACAAATGCTTGTACTTTTACTTGAAAATCCATCGGATGATAGTGTTGAATTAGCTATTGGCTTTATAAAAGAATGTGGACAAAAATTATCTCAAGTTAGTCCACGAGGATTAGATTCAGTATTTTCAACATTAAGAAATTTACTTCATGAATCATCATTAGATAAACGTACACAATATATGATTGAAGTTTTATTTGCTGTACGAAAAGATCAATTTAAAGCGAATCCAGCTGTTCAACCTGGTTTAGATTTAGTTGATGAAAATGATCAATATACACATATGCTTACATTAGATGATCCCTGTGAACCCGAACCAATGCTTGGTATAATTACTATTGAATTCGATTCATTTTTATTCTATTGATTTATTTAGATGTATTTAAATATGATGAACAATACGAAGAAAATGAAGAAAAATATAAAGAAATTCGAAAGACTATTCTTGATGAAAGCAGTGATGATGAATCAAGTTCTGGTTCATCAGATAGTGATGATGATGAAGATGACAAAAAAGATGATGCTGATGAAGAAGAACAAGCAGTTGATCCAGCTGAAAGTAAGTTAAATATTATCCTTGAGTAGAAGACATTCTTATGAAGTAAAACTTAAATTTTCATATCTTTCTTTTATTCTAGAAGAAAAACAACAAACAATTATCGATCAAACTGAAACAAATTTAGTTACACTTCGTCGTACAATCTATTTAACAATTCAATCAAGTATTGGTGCTGAAGAATGTGCACATAAATTACTTAAAATGAATTTACGTCCTGGTCAAGAAGTATGCTTTTCTTTTACAAATTTAGTTTTTATAATATTTTATTTTGTATTTAGATGGAATTGTGTCAAATGATTCTTGATAGTTGTGCCCAACAACGTACATATGAACGTTTTTTTGGTTTACTTGCTCAACGATTTTGTTTATTAAAAAAAGAATATGTTGAATGTTTTGAAAAAGTATTTCAAGATCAATATGAAATTGTTCATCGTCTTGAAAATGTTAAATTAAGAAATGTCGCAAAATTTTTTGCACATTTACTTGTAACTGATGCTATTTCATGGGGTGTATGTAATACTTATTTTTTGGAGTAATAACTATCTCATTTTGTTTTTCTAGGTTCTTCGTTGTATAAGTTTAACAGAAGAAGATACAACATCGTCATCACGTGTTTATATAAAAAATTTATTTTTAGAATTATGTGAATTTCTTGGTTTAACTAAACTTAATAATCGATTAACTGATCCGTAAGATATTCTAAAACAAAATTCCCTATATTAAATTTTATTTTATTTTATTTTAGAACATTAACAGAATATTTTGAAGGACTTTTTCCACGTGATAATCCAAAAAATACTCGATTTTCAATCAATTTTTTTACATCAATTGGTCTTGGTGGACTAACGTAAGCTGTTCGATTTGATATAAATTTCATATTCTATTTTTTTTCATATAGAGATGAATTACGAGAATTTTTACGAGTAAATCCAATACCGGCTCCAGTTGCACCACCACCAGCAGCAATATCTATTAAAAAAGAACAAAATGAAGATGCAGATGATTATAAAGACAAAGATCGTATACAAACACGTCTTCGTGAACTTCAAATGGAACAACAACAAACAAAGAAACAGAAGGATACTAAAAACAAGAAAAAAACTAGAAATCGTACGTATTAAATTTTTACACTTAGTAGATCTTTATTTTGAGAAATTTTCTCAGTCCAATCTTTCAGTGATATTTAATATTTTCCTAATTGATTTTTCGTAATGAAAGTTATTGAATATATTTAAAGGTTCATCTTCATCATCATCGTCAACTTCATCAGGCTCATCAGCTTCGTCGTCATCATCGTCGACATCATCTTCAGGTTCTGCATCACCTGCACCACCGCCACCTCCACCACCAGCGTCATCTCGTACACGCCGTGATGAACGTGATCGACATAATGAAAACAGTAAAAATGATCGTCGACAACAAGATCAACGACCTGCTTATGATGATCGTCGTAATGGAAATCGAAAAGATGAACGTCGTGAACGTGATCGTCGATCACCAAGTCCTTATCGTCGAAGTGAACCTAAAAAAGATGAACGTCGTCAACGAGAAAAACGATCCCCATCTCCTGATCGACGTCCTCATTCGAATAAATCATCAAAACGTTAAATAAATATTTTGTTTTGTCTTCTTGACATTTATTTGTGTATTGTTATTAAATGTTTTTGTCGTGCAGTGTCTATTTCAAAAAAAAAAAAGAAAACTTAACTAATGAAGAAAATATAAACGTTCTTTATGATCAACATAGATGATCATCTGTGGAAAATTATACTTTTCTAAATTATAGATCACTTTAAAATATAAATAATCACGTGCCGTCATGCACTGATGCGCAAACATGTGATCTAAATAAATTATGCGATATATATATTTATAATGAAAATAGTTAGTGAACATACTGTAAATATGAAAGACTGAGATAGGAGTAATGACATAGTCTATCAACAGTTTTCAGTTATGTAGAAAATCGTTCGAAATTTGACGAGATCAATAAATATGTGACTTATATTTTTCTTATTTTAGATTACAAATATGTATAAATTATATATTTCAATCACGATATGTAAATTTTCTTTATAATTTCATCAAAATTCTATAATTTATCTTGTATAACTAGTATTATTAGTGATTGTTTCAATTCATGCGAAGTCTGTTTTACGAAATGGTCTTCCATCAAGATATCATGTTAGTGGTGTTATTCAATTGCCTTATGCAGAAATAAGTGAACCATTTGAATCATGGATTGATGTTCAAGCTGGATTTTCACGTATTGATTATTATGGCGGTTAGTTAGTTATATATTTTATTCAATAATAATAATAATAGAAAATCAATTATAGGTGCAGCAAAAACTATTCAACGAAAAGGACAAAATAATCAAGATTTCGGTGCTAATTATAAAATTGTACCAATATCTGGTAAATAAAAAGATGAATCAATAAATCTTATATTCCAATTATTTGTATTAATAGATGAAGTCACATTAAATAAAATCACATGTTTTCAATCTAATGGTTCAAAAGAACAATTAATGGATGTTCAACATACTATACCAGATATAAATTCATTTGAAGTATTTCATTAATATTTATATTTTATTTGAATTTATTCCATTTCTTTTTCAATAGGATTTGGGTCAAGCTGAATGGCGTGGAATAAAATGTCAAATGTATCAAAGTATTGATCAAGAAGGTGATAAAAAATCTACCTATACTTATTATATTAATGCTGAAACAAAACATCCAGTACATTATGAAATGTTTGGCTATGATACATTAATTGGTTCTCATTTTGATAAATATACAATTGATTATTACAATTATGATGAAAATCCAATTGACTCAAGTTTATATCATATTACTGATGGTAAACAATAACTTTTTATTTTTTTAATAATATAAGCAATGAAATGTTTTTATTTTCAATAGAAATGACATGTATAGAATTTCCAGATTCAGATAGTGAACATACATCACCACGTGTTTTATTCAATCCTATGAGTGAATATATGAATCGTCACGGTGAAGATTATCTTCAAACATCATTTGATGAATTTAAAAATAAACATGGCTATAAATATAAAGATGAACATGAACATCGTCATCGATTGAAAACATTTCGACATAATAATCGTTATGTAAATACACATAATCGTGCAGGACTTTCATATAAAATGAAATTAAATAAATTTGCTGATCGAACTGTAAATATATATATTTTCATGAGAAAGAATATTTCTTATTGTTTTTTTTCTTTGTATTTAAGGATGATGAATTACGAGTACTTCGTGGTCGTCGTCATTCAAAAGGTTATAATGGTGGTCTTCCTTTTCCAATTGAAGAATTAACACAAACTAATCAAGCTATTCCAGATTCAATTGATTGGAGACTTATGGGGGCTGTAACACCAGTTAAAGATCAAGGTATTTGTGGTTCATGTTGGACTTTTGGTACAACAGGTGTTATTGAAGGTGCTTATTTTGTTAAGGTAAAAGAAGAAATATTTATATAAGTTTTCATATAATTTTTTAATTTAAAATAGCATGGATCATCAATTCGTTTATCTGAACAAGGTTTGAATATTTATACAAAATAGAAATGAATTAAATCGAAAAATATTTTTTGTTTGTGTAAATAGACTTAGTTGATTGTTCATGGGGTTTTGGAAATAATGGTTGTGATGGTGGTGAAGATTATCGTGCATATCAATATATTATGAAACATGATGGAATTGCTTTTGAAGATAGTTATGGTCCATATTTACAAGAAGATAGTTTTTGTCATCATGATACAGCAATTAAAGGTGCTAAAATTCTTGGATATGTTAATGTTACTGAAACTGATGAAGAAGCTTTAAAAATTGCAATTGCAAAGAAAGGTCCAGTTTCTGTTGGTAAGAATTAAATCATTCATATTTATTTATATATACAATTTTGTAATATTAGGTATTGATGCTGCTCACAAAAGTTTTGTATTTTACGCAAGTGGAGGTAAGAATTAATTATATTGAACTATTTGATATTTATGTTATTTCTTTTAGTGTATTATGAACCTGATTGTGGTATATATATTCTTTATTATAATTTCATCAGATATTTAATTCATTGATTTTTTTAGGTAGTAAACTTGAAAATTTAGATCATGCTGTATTAGCTGTTGGATATGGTACATTAAATGGTAAAGATTACTGGCTTGTAAAAAATTCTTGGTCAACATATTGGGGCAATGATGGCTATGTACTTATGTCTCGAAAGAATAACAATTGCGGTGTAGCTACAGCAGCAACATATGTTATTGTTGCATAAACTATTATTATCTCAAAAACTGTCTCTGTCTTATAAAAAGATCTGCTTTTTTTTATACTTTATTCCAGCTTATTAAATAAAAACAAAAAAAAATAAATAAAAATGTTTTTGTTTAACAGATAACATGTGGTCGTCTCCACTTATGACCAGTAACTTGATAAATGCCACGGCAATATAAATAAAGTTGATGAAATGGATTTATTAAATATCGACGTCGACTTGCCCATTCACTAAAACCACTACGAGACATAATTAATGTATCACATTCTCCAAGTACATAAAAATCTGAAATAACTTTAAGAAAACCTTGACATTGTTCTGTTGATGAATATGATGTTGATAAACGATCAATATGAATAATTGGTCCAGGAATAGATATCGATTGACTTTTATTATATTTATTCAGAATATATTGATTGATTTTCATTGAATCACTTGTTATGAATATAATTGATTGTTTATTTAGTGTTAAATTTTTATCAACAAATTCAACAATATCTTCAACTATTGTATCACGATAAGAAAGTATTTTATCATGAATCATAGTTGGATTTTTTCCGACACGTATATGTAAACAAATCAATTGTTTTCTTATATTATTATCATTATTTAATTTTGTTAATACTTGATCAACAGAATTTTTTACTTGATCTGTTGGTTGAAAAAGAAGTTCATATAGAAGTGGAAATAAACGAGCTTGAGACATATCACTCGATGATAAATTTAATAATTGAACTATATTTTGTATATGTTTATTAGCTAATGCAGGTGTTATATAATCACTATTTGTTGTCAAATAAATATCATCATATATTGACCAATCTTTAATAAAATTTGTTAAAGAAATTTTCTCATAAATATTTCGTGCTAACTGAGGACTACGTGTAGTTTCAATACGCAATTGATTACGATTAGCTCTAACAAAAAAAGAAAAGTCATTAATTTCATATTGTATTTTAAATATGATTTATACTCGAATTCAATCGGATGCCAATTATATAGATTTGGTTTTAATAGTTTTGTTAATTCACATGGATATGGCATATCAATATAAAATCGTCTTTTACTAAGTACAGCCAAGATAAATGCTGATGTTATACCACGAAGTCGATCACCCCCTTAAAATACTATAGAATATTATCTATCTCGATTATAAATTGAATTTTGTTGATTTTCGTATACTTACATCCACCACACCATTTACGACATCGATAAGTTAATGATGGTGACCTATCTGAAGATGGTCCATCAAGTAACATTGATATATTAACATGTTGAAACTGTTGATTAAGTAAATGAAGACGTTCATTGATTTTGTTTGATAAATTATTAATTGATGATACAGTTGTTTTTTTACTTATTGAACAAAGACGATAAATTAAAACAATAAATCCTATGATAAAACATAATGTCAGAAGAAAACGGTAGGAACGTAGGCATCGCATTGTATGCATCTATATTAATATTCCATCTGGAAATATATGATTTATTTATCTATTGTCATAGAAAGGTTATTCGCTAATTTTGACGATTATCCAGATGGCAATTTCGTAATAATAGAAGAAGAAAAAAAAAGAATAATAATGTCATAATAGTCTTACGAAGGTAATCATTTTTTTATTTGACTACTTATAATTTATTTATTTTATGAATAATACTTTGCTGAATCAAGAATTACATCTTTTTACATTTTTTATATAAATTCTATGCAATTCGTTAACGTCTACATCGAAATATGATATAATAAATGAAACATAAAAAAAAAGGGGTCAGAATAAATCTTATTTCAATCAGACAAACATGATTATAAACAGTCATATTTTGAAAGATCGATTAATGAATGTGTCTCAATATTATAATCCTACATATGTATGATATATGCAGATGAATATGATTACTAACCATATTAAAAAATATTTACTCATTCTTTCAACATAAACATAAATATTCATAGTTTTTGCTTCTATATCATGTTTTGTTTTTTACTGACATAAAGACATATAATTCTAATAATAAACTGTGTAAGCTTGTATTCCTGATTTTTAAATTTGCATCATTTCTATAATAATAAAATAAACTTCAATGCACTAATTCAAAATAGAAGCAGTAATAACAAGCATTCATTTAAGAAGGTCGTCTGGATTCTTAAAAACATGGTATTGTTAGTAGAGTGACAAAATCATAAGATATTATTGTGCAACAGAGGTATGTATGATTGATTATTTTTTTTTTGTAGAAAAAATATTAAAAATTAGCTTTAGACAATTGTTTCTTAATAGAAAATCTTTGAAAAGTTGTTTAATTGATTCTAATGCGTTTACTCATCAACTGTTAAGTACTTATTGATATTAGATACCGAGACATAGTATCCAACTCAATATTTGTTCTAAAACCAAACAAATTACTCATCGACGCGAAAAATCCGAAGAATTACATTCACTGCTTAAAACTGATTTGCTGTTTATTCGCAGTTAGACGGTTATTAACTGACACGGTTACCAACTCAGATGGGTGTGGGTATCAGAGTAAGGTTGATGTAATACCCACACCCACACCCTCAAGATTATTTTTAATAAGTTAATTTGACGGTTTTTGGACTATATTGCATAATAATTTGTATGGTAAACTTTTAGTATATTTTCAGTTTCATCAATATTGAGGATTGATAAAATGACTACCTGTTATTACAGAGACATTTTTTAGATGATTTGTATTTAGATTCCATAGTTAATTCATAATAATTTAAAAAAAACATTTTCAATTCAATAGTCATGGTTCCAACATAACCTAAAAGAATATCATGACCTCAAAGAATTCTATGAAACGGAATTTTTTAACACACACACACACATGCATATTAAACAGATAGAGTATAGCGTGTATTTAAATTATAATCCCTTCACGTAGACATTTATTGACACTACACATCGTTCATATAAAATTTATGATAAGTGTTGGCCTGGATTCTTTCTCGAAACTAGTGTGAGTTATAATAGAAAAAAAAGGCAATATTTATATACATATATGACAGAGGAAAAGGATTTCCTATGAATGATTTTGTCAGAATTAATTAAGTTGATTTTTAATAATTAAATCAGAGTGCTATTTTAAAAGCTTGTTTTATAATGATTGTATTTGAAATATGAAAAAAATAGAATAACATCAAGGGATAATTACGCATACATTTCAAATACAAAAATACATGTCTTCATATATTGTAACATAGATTAATTTTTTTCAAACTAACATGAAATAATTTGTATCTATTAATATTTAAAGTTCCTTTGAGAAACGTTCCAACACGTTATCTAATCATAAAATAGACTAGGATAAAAGCAATATGTGTGTGCCAGTAGACAACGAAATGAAAAAAGTCTTTAGAACAATCTTCTTTCAATAGTCATTTATTATCTAAGCGATAAATAATATGAATTGATTAATTATTTAATGAATATTAAAAATTTCCAAAGAATAAAATTTTTTTGATTAAATTTCTATTTATTGTCAACAGATTAAGTCATACATGTTAAGAAAAAAGCGAAAGATTATCAGACCGTGTATAATCATGTGTTAATAGATTTATGTTTATCATAAATATAGTTCCTCCTCTTCTTACTCATTTGTTCTATTTATAATTCAAAGCAACAACATTTCAAGATTTTGTTTTCTCAATGAAGGAAAAATTTCTTATTTCCTCTTATAGATATTTTCTAGTTGTCTTAAACAGTATGTGGAACATATCCTTTGTGCATGTCTATAACTGACGTTTATATTAAAAAAAGACTGATTTAATTAATCTAATCCATATTAATACATTTATTTTCTTATTTAAATATGCATGTCACAGTTTATATGAAAATATACTAAGAAACCTCAAAAGATATTTCAGTACAATGGTAATTTGATATAATCATTTAATATTCCTATTATATTGATCCTTATCTAAAGGATGACTGTCAATCTGATAATTATACTTTTTTTGAAATTTATATAATTATTTCCTTTATTTTTCATAAAAGTCTAATATAAACAGGATTACTATTTAATTGATACCACGCATATAATAGACTGTAAAAAATAAAAACTACATTATCAGAAGTTATTTTCTTTCTTTTTTGTCAACAAGATCATTTTGATAAGAAAATTGTAATGACAAAATATTCCATAATTACTTTGTGTTAAATATAATCTTGTAGGCGTACATTCCTTTTTTTTATTTGCTTATCACTTAGAACACAAAAAATTGTATTTTAAGAACATTATAAAATTACTTTTGAACTATATTTTTATTGTTATATCAATTTCATATATAGAATTATCTAGTTCTTTTTTTATTGATACAGTATATATATAACCGAGTTTAATGGAATAAATGTTTTCCTTTAATTATACACAGTTAAACATGATCAGTCTTATCGAAGTATATTTAGTTACATATATTTTTGTTTATACTTTCTGATCCACTTTTCTATAATTACGTTTAGTTATCTATTACATTAGTTCTTTTCAGTTAAGTGATCTCCTTACATCCGCATATTCCAGTAGTAGTACTAGCATTCATATGAGACATCCGCATGGAGAGTGATGTATTATTCTATTTTTTCTGCTTATAGCAGCTGGTTGACAGAAATATTCTATATATACCGTAAGTTACATTGATGAGTGCAAAAGTCTGCACAAAACAATGCTGTTTTTGTTTATATATTATCGAGCTCGATAAGTTATTATCTTTTATATTAGATTGACATTTATGAGTAATATAATATAAAGTAAAATATTTTAAAGAATTTATTAATAATATATACAGCATATAAAATAATTATTCTATTTCTTATACAACTTGTCGTATAGGATAAGGTCTTACACATGGTGAAACAGGAGAATTTCGATATTTTGTTTGATAAACCTGTTGATAGATAGTATTTTTTCCATTTTGTGTTGATGATGAACGACGATTAGGTATATAACATCTTGGTATAAAAATTTTTCGTATATGTCTTATATAATGTTTCGCTATGCGTTTTAATTCTTTACGAAATTGTCTTCCACTTAAACAATAAACATAAAAATTTAATGAACAAGTTGCTAGTATAATAACGCTAACCCAATGTGCTAACATGAAATCATCTGTTGAAAAGTAAACAAGTGATGTCATACTTGACGATAGAAAAAATAATAATGAATGTAATATTAAAACAATATTCATCCAAGACATTTTTCCAAACGGTACATTTGTTATTATTTGTGTTGATCCTTTTAAAGAACTATGCCGTTGACAATTTTGATTTCTATCATATTGATATGTTGGTGATAGAGCAGCAATTTTTGTTGTTGAAATTGTTCCTGTTGACATTGATAAATGATTACTAAGATTATGTTGTTGTCGTCGTCGTTTTACATGTGCTGTTGTACATAAAATACACGTTATTATACCAATATTAAATAGTGCAACTAATAACGATGGAATTAATTCTGAGAATAAACATCTTATTGTATGATAATTAAATCCAAACGATGGATTTTCAAAATAATTTTTCCATCCTAATGATACATGCTGTTCATTAAATGTACATTGTATTGTTGTATGAGTTTCATTAAAACTAAATAAGTAAATAAATAAATAATTCTAAAAATAACAAGAATTTTTCTTACTATGCTAGATTTGGTGAAAAAAAGAATACGGTTGGACCTGTAACAATAATAACCATTATCAATGAAATAATAATCATACATAAAAATTTATATTTTTTTAAAAAACAAGATTTTTCATGTAGATTAAATAAATGTAGACGCGATGTAACATATATAAATCTTTCGATGACCCAAAAAACAGTTACCCATGCCGCAAGTACACGAAATGATGATGATAAACGATAAATTTTACATGTTAACCAATATGTACTAACGATATTATCAGATAACCATCGTCGTGTTGTTGAATGAAGTAATAATGTATAACGAATAATACATATTAAATTAATTGAAAAAGATGTTAATGATAAAATAGCATATGTTGAGCAACAACGAAAACGACGTGATGAAAAAACCACAAGACCAAGAAGATTACCAATAAAACCCAAAATAAATAAAATAACACAAATCCAATCAGTAGTAATAACAACGAGTTCCATTCACCGTTGATACAAGTATCTATATGTAGAATAATAAAATAAAGTGTGGACTGACATAAGACACTGCAAGAATGAAAGTGAGAAGTAATAGAAAAAAGAAGAAGAAGAAGAAGGGGAAGAAGAAACAGAGAATATTCTCACGACACCGGGAAAAGCAAAGACACTGTCATAGAAGACATTTTTATTCTGTGCTATTGTCATATTGTATATGATGGAGTATTCTTGCATGAGAAAGAAAGATAATATTGAGCTTATATTTGATCGGTATTTGTTAAGAGTACAAAGAAGAAAAAACTGAAATACTATCGCACGCAATTTGATGGTAACAATTTGCGTCTGATTTCTTCATTAGGTCAAATTACTTTTTTTTTATATGTGAAGAAAAAACAAATACGGAAAATGAAAAAAACTTAGCAGCTTAATCGCACACAAATAGTTATTCATGCATTTACGTCAATTTTCATGCTAACACTCCTATTAATATAGTTTGTGAAGGAGTTACAACAGGACTCGTATAAATAATAACAGAAGTCTAATAACATTCGCGTCATACATCGGAAAAAATATTTGAAAAGCAAATATTTTTATAGATCAATAGGTAAATGGAAATATAAAAACGTCACTTTTCCATGCGTAGTTACTCCTGCATACATTTATTTACGACGTCTTTGCCTGATATAGAAGGTTTACATATAAGGGTACTTTCAATTTTGTTAAGTTTGATAAGTATAAGCAAAAAAAAGAAATATTGACGTTTCCGACACAGGCTGACGTACTATAGTCACTGTCTACATGCGTGTATGTCGAAACTGATTGAAATAAATGACACGTATAGGTTGTCTAAAATTAATTTGAAAAAATGTCGATGATGACAAGAAACTAATTGAACAATTGTTCAGTATATCATTGTTTATGCACCGATATAATGAAACGAAAGAGAAATGTCAAAAGCAATTATATACTTTAAGTACGCGAAAGCTCATACATAAATACTTTGACATTAATTTCTTTAATAGGAATCAAAAAAGAATAATAAGAAAATATTAAAGATCAATTGTAAAAAACAGTAGACAAGTGGTTTACTCCCACTTGCCTTTTACTTATGTAGAGTGCTACATATTGAATGTAGCAATTCTTCAACCGTATAATTACAAATATTTCACGACTCAATTATACTTTTCTCATCTTTATTAAAAATATTCATTATGTAGTTTCGTTTCTGACAATAAAATCAGCATCTTCTTTTCTATAGATCTTACTTTTACTATATGTCGATTAATCTATATGTCAACATTTACACACTTCTGTGTCAAAGAAACTTAAAACTCATTCTATATTATTAAAAAAATATTGATCTTATTTCTTTTTATAAAAGCATGTTATATTATTATATTCTTTAAGAAAGAAAAAATGAAGTAGTTTTAGATAACATATCGAAGGTATACATTATTTATCTGTGATAATGGTTATATGCAATCAACAAATAATTATTATTTTGTTTATAATTATAAGTTTAATTGTATTCATCTGTACCTTATATGAAATTTCATTAAATAATCAAAGAAAATTATTAATAACTATAGTTGATTATCGTTGGAATCCATTAGTAAATGTACCTGTTCAATTTGAAACAACAGATGAATACTATGAAGAATATTATACTGATAAACAAGGTCAAATACTATTCTATGCGAACAACAACCTTAATGATACAGAACTTATACATATATTAGTCGGTGGAATCAATGAAAAAATTTCATTAATGGATAAAGAAGTAACAGTAAGACTCAGTATGATTAATCGAGATACTGGTGAATCATATAATGATGATGATACCTTTAGTTAATTTTATATTTAAATAAAATAAAAAATATACAAACAATTTATATTTCACAGAGTAAATGATTTTATGAATACAACTATTTAAAAAAATGTGAAATGCCTATGATAGTTAAGTTTTTATTATTATTTACAATTATAACAGTCAAACGTAGCGAATAAAATTTATCCTTAATGTTAATGGAAAATATACAAACCGTATATAAAATGAATTGTACATTATGAGTACTCTTTAAAAAAAAACAACATTGTAAAGAGCTTATAGATTAAATTTCTGTAGGAGCAATTATAATAAAAGGAAGTGACGTAGTTAAAATCACGTGCATGAAGATTAGAAAAGTTATAGAAAGATTAAGGACTAACGAGGTATAAGAATTTTCAATTCTAGTGCGATACAATAAATGCAAAGTCATACTAATTAGGATGTCTGTCTATTCAACGAATTTATTTATCCTTACCATAAGAAAAATTTATTCTGATTGTTAAACTTTTTAGTCACACAGAAATGTAGAGATTCATCTATAATCAAATGACACTTATCTTTAATGCAATTCATATTATTAAATCGGAGGAAGAACGATAATTCAATGTAGAAACTAATACTAATAATTGAAACTGAAGAAAAAAACACATTTTTTTCATCTATTTATAATAATTTTTTTTATTTCACGCACTCTCATCTTACAAATAATGAACCAATCTTAAATCTAAAAATAATATTTAATATCTTATTGCTCATTATTTTCTTGTTTCTTGAGTAAAAACATGAAATATTTCTAAAGTGTCGTTTAACCGGAAGATATTTAACTAATTGACTAGAAACAAGTCATTATAATATCAAATAAGATCATCGTAACCCTACGGTCAAGGTTGATTTTATAATTTACAAGTTTTCGATAATTCTATGAAAATCTTATATGTCTGACGTAAATACTTGAAAGATGAAACTTAGATAAATATTTAAAAAAAATTTAGTAACTGAAGAATATAAATGGTTTTTATAAGTCGAGTGTAAATTATATGAAGTAAAAAAAATTACGCATTTTATATTAATATGTAAAAGAATATTTCTTAAATCTATATATAGATATTTAGTTTCATTCGATTGTCAAAAGGATTACATATAAACATGAAATATGTTTTGACTTTTTAATTTAGAAATAGATAATTTTATAAAGTGTATTCATATTTATATCCTTATTAATCTGAATATCATCAAAAAGGGATAATAAAAATGTACTTTTATTTCTTGTTGTCTTACTTAATTAGAGATAGAAAGCATGTTCAAGTACCACCGGTGATGTGTTATTATGTATACATTTTTTCAAAAGATTCTTGATAATATATATTTATTTTTTTAGGAATTCTTGGAAAATCATAGTGGAGGAAAAATACAGCTTCCTTTTTTCTCCCATCGTTTCATATAATTAAGAACTACGTACTATGGTTTTCTTCTCACGATAGTTAATAAATTATAGAATGAAATAAAAATATGAGAAATTGCATTTCTCACCCTGTTTAATCATTAAAAAATACTGCATATGTTGTATAGACCGTTTTCTCGAGATATCATGCTTAACAAATTGTTAGTATTAATGACTTATTAAACAGTTCAATGATATTCAAGCCAACATTAAAATATATTTAGAAAGTTCCTACAAATATTCTTTCAACGGGGAAATAATTTCTAAAACTAATTTTAGTATGCTGAAACTGTGTGTGGCATTTTATTATCGATGTTTTTTGGACGTATATTAGATCAAATATCATGTACATTGTCACAATATTTTTATCATGAGTACTAACGATTCAATCTAAGAATAGAATTCCTATAAGATTATTCTTTTGTAAAAACATGGATTAACCTTTTTAAGCTTACATAATTATGAATGTCAATGCTCGTATATAAAGATCAGTGATAGGATAAAGTGTTCTAGATATTACAGTCTGAGCGTTTATTCACGTTGAAATGTCTTTGAAATTATTCCAAGTATATTCATATAGCATAAAGGTTTATTGATTAAACAGATGTTAGTGTTCGCTGTACCATGAAATTTATCAACTTCAATATGGAGCAGTTCTGACATATTATCTATTAATTGAAAATACGTCTTCCATACTAATAATAGCGTTTTAATGCTCATGTTTTTTTTATTTTAAAGAATAGGATGTCATACATTTTGCCAATTTGATTTGTAGGCTTTGACCGTAAGTAATATGGGCTTATATAATTATAGTTGATTTTGACTAGACTAATTTTAAAATATCACTTTCATTATTAATTCTTTATGGAATATGATTGAGACTATAATTATACTACTATATTTAGTCCATGATATACAATTATATTGTCTATGTTCAGAAGGATTGAATCGATCTGTTACTTCGTTTAGTAAGTTTTAATTCTATTTTAAATTTTTGAAATACTGAAAAATCGATGCAAAACAAAGATATATATTAGAGATACCTTATAAAATGAATGTTTTGTCCTTTGTTAATTAGGATTACGAGGAATGATAGTTGTTTTGATATATGAATAAATTTTTTTTAAATATATTTAGTATATGTTATTCAGTGCACAGATGTAACCGACATCCTACCAATAGTTTGTCACAAATGTGACAGACACTATCCATTAATATTAATTAATGATTATTAGTTTGTATTACAGATCATGGCAAACGCTGAGCAGAGATTGTGATAGACGTTGTTACTTTTTATTAACTGATAATACAGTAGATATTTCATGTTTCACATTTTAATCCTATAGGAACTACGCTAATAGAATTTACTACTAGTACAAGGTAAGTATAACTAAAAAATTCACAAACTATATTTAATGAGATACCTTCGTCATGAAAAGTAACAAGTT
Source organism: Adineta steineri (assembly GCA_905250115.1). Lineage (NCBI taxonomy): Eukaryota > Metazoa > Rotifera > Eurotatoria > Adinetida > Adinetidae > Adineta > Adineta steineri. The sequence continues at coordinate 186,684 of CAJNOI010000126.1, forward strand.
ATGAGACAGTATTTTCACTTAATACTTTTTATTTTAGTCATTATCACATATGACTATGTATATAATCACGTGAGAAGACTTAGTTTTATTATGTCTTTTCTATAAAACTATGATCAATACAATTCTTAAAATAAACGAATTTTTTATCTTCTATATGAAACAAACTGTTCTTGTAATATTCTATAATAGATTCAAGATTCAGCTTTTTGATCCTATTACTCAACGAAAGATATAATGGTATAATAAATTATTACGTGCATTATAAATAAAATATGAATGGAAATCACCAGCATCAGTTCAATTACCTTCTTTCTCAGATATTATACTATCGAAAATAATTTTGAGTTATTCCAGCGATTGACTAATTCAATAAACTGATCTATTTTGATTTAATACAATACAAACTTATAATGCATTTATAGATATATTCTATTGTGGAATAGAAAAAATATCCTATCAATGGTAATACATACACTATTATTCTCATAATTAGTTTACACAATTGTCAATATATCATAGTAAAAAATAATAATCTACCGTCTTTCTGCATATAATTCTAATTAAAAATATTAAAATATAAACTTTAAAAAATTCACAACAACACATATCAAAAATAACTGGTTGCAATGCACTATTTCTATTGAAACAGTAACTTACCTAACTCTCGTATTAAAAGTAGCTAAAGCTAATGAATATTTCTTGTACAAAACAACTCTAACCGATGCTTTAACAAATCTTTATATAATATAAATAGTGCCTGAAATGAAGTCTATATTGAGTATCCGCAAATGTCATATAGTTCGTATATTTTCCGCACTCTGTTTTGTTTAATACTACAATTATATTTTTTTGAAACAACATAATCAGACGAGGTCTAGACATTGCTATAATAAAATGACAAGTTGATTAGAAATACATTAAAGCGATAAATCAGTTCTTGTCATCATTTTTAATGAGAACGACTAGGAACTTTCTTTGTTTTCCTTACTTTTCGTAGAACGTATTTCTTAGGTGTGTTAATTATTAATCAAATTAAATTAGGAATATTTATTCCTATTCAAATTTTATCTATAATTTGTCATCTATTTTTAATTTATCATCTCATACATGATCGACAATTACGTCAATCTTTAAATAATCGTGTTATATTAGTATATTTAATAGTTGATTTTTTCTTAATAACTATTGATTTATCAATAATATTTTATTGATGCATTTCTATCAAATTTATCATTATTTTTAATGATATGGCCATCAATTGAACGTCATTGACTTATATTTTATGATCGTCAAATATTTAATAATAAATATAAACGTTTTATTTTTCATTATAATCCAATTGTTATAATAATTTTCTATACATTCATATTTTATTTTATTACAATTTTTATTCATCCAAATTTTTCAAATGCCGAACATTTTCATTATGATGAAATATTTTGTGGTCAAGCATGTTATGTCCATGCTGAATTAATTTTACATAGAATTATATGTTCAATTGTTATATTTATCTTTATTTTTACGTGTTCTATATGCAAAAAGAAAAAGACACCAGATTATAATCTGGCGTAAACATAAGAAAATGGCTGTACAAATTATATCTATATTAATATTATATTTTATTGGAACATTACCAGCTGATATTGGAGAATTATTACATATATTTAAAATTTCCTCTCATGGTGAAGAAGAATCAGCTGTACAGGAAGAAATCTTTTTATATCTTATTTCTTTAATTACACCATGTATATGTTTAATGAGTTTACCAGAAATCTATACAAAAATTCCTTTCTTACCATGTTTAAGACTAATAGTAAATGCTCGATTTAATGTAGTATTTTCTACACGTCAAAATCAAGTAGGAATAGCTGATTTGAATACACGAAGATTAACGATTAAACCAATTTAATAATTATACGAGTTATTGTTTCCTTTTTTTGTTGTTAAATAAAAATTCAACTGATGGAGTTTTTCTTGAAATGACCATTAAAATAATTGTCATAAATAAGACAATTTTTGCTAATAATAATCAGAATATAGGTTATAAAATTTCGGACGATTTTCTTGACACCGTTAATTTTCAGACGTTATCATATAACTTAATTTTTATATTAATTAATAAAGAACACAACATTTGAAATGTGTTCTAACTTATTGTAGAATAAGATGAAAAAAAAACAGAAAAACTATCTATAAATAGTTATATGTACCGACACAGTTCATAAAATTTTGTAAAGGATTCTTATGTAGATATAAATAATTGTAAAAATATAGGAATGAGGATACTTACAAGAATGCATCTCTTCTTATTCGAAAAAGCTTTTTATTTTTTTT
>CAJNOI010000126.1:191879-210743 GCA_905250115.1 Adineta steineri
TAAATTTTTTTCCATAGTCGCATATTTTCAATGCTAGTATAGAGATCGATATTGAAATTTAGTTTTTCAATAGATATCTAATTAATTAGAATTTAATGAGAGAACAATTACGATTCAAAAATATCTTTATTTTGATGTATTTAGACATGGTCCGGTATGCGTAATATCGTGAATGAGTTTCGTAAAGAACCACTTGGTCTACCACCGTTACATATACGTCAAGCAGTTCGGTTAATGATAGATGAACATGTACCACATACATATTGTTGGTCTCCATCGTTTGTTCCGAAACCAGCTGATTGGCCTGCACATATCGATGTATCTGGATTTTTCTTTCTTAATCTTGCAACAGATTATAAACCACCTAAAGATATTCTTCAATTTCTTAAATCAGGTGATCCACCAATTTATATTGGTTTTGGTTCAATTACAGGTCATGACTCGGATAGAATTTTAGAAGTCGTATTAGAAGCTTTAAAAACAACTGGATATCGAGCTTTACTTTCTGGTTTTGAAACAGATTCTGATGAATTATCTGATAATATTTTAAAAATTAATAATTGTCCACATGATTGGCTCTTTCAACATGGTAAATCTTTTTCTTTTGTTTTATTTTATTTTAGTTTATAAAAACTCTTCATATTTTTTTGTAGTCGTCGCTGTATGTCATCATGGTGGTGCTGGTACAACAGCGGCTGGTCTTCGTGCTGGCAAGCCTACTATCATAGTTCCATTTTTTGGTGATCAATTTTTTTGGGGATCAATGGTTAGTAAAAGTGGTGCTGGTCCAGCACCACTACCAGGTAAAACAGTAACAGCAAAACAATTAGCTGCTGCATTTGAATTTGTACATGATCCTAAAGTACAAGCTGCTGCATTAAAGATAAGTACTAATTTTCAAAATGAAAATGGTTGTGAAGTTGCTGTTCAGTCGTTTCATGCTCATTTACCATTACATAAAATGCGAAGTGATCTTGAGCCAACATTTGCAGCATGTTTTCGATTAATCAAATATGATTTACAAATATCACGTCCAGTTGCTCAAGTACTTGTTGCTGCTGAACTTATTCAAGAATCTGAATTATCTTCACATTCAACGTATGGCTGGAGTACATTAATGCATGACGGTACTTTTCAAGTATTTACACGTAATTTTAAACGAGCAGTAACAAAAATAACAAATTCAGTTCATCGTATCAAACGATCAAGAAGTGCACATTCTTCAGAAAGAAAATCAACTGATGATACACAAAATAATTCGAAAAACGAAACGATAAATGTTGGACATTCTTTTAAAAATGAGTTAGCATTATATGGTAAAATTGAAAAACCAACAAAAGAAGAACAAATTCAAAAGGCACAGATAGAGAAAAAAGTTAAACAAAGTGTTCATTACGGTCTTGCTACTGTCGTTGGAAAACCTCCTAATCATAATCGTGCAAGTAGTACTTCTTTTAGAGGTTCATCATCTGCTACCACATCTCCACATAAAAATGTTGCCAAATCGCAAACAAATAATAATCATCTTCCGATCAAAACTACTCAGCAAACAACGGAAAGAAATCCGCATTCAATTCTATCCAAAGGAAAATCTTCAACACAAGTAAAAGATGAAACCATTACTAAATCACCCGAAGAAAAAGCTTCAGATATATCTGGTTTTTCAATTGATGTATGTAAACAAATTTTAACTGATTTTAAAAAAATCAAAGAAGAACGAATGCGTTCAAACGATAATGAAAAATCAATACGTCAAATAAGACTCCTACATCCATTACATCGATCACGTAGTCGATCAAAACTAGCTCAATAAATTATTCATATTTTTATTCTCGCATATTTTTACTTTAAGTATATGTATATATATAGTAAGTTAGTAACAATTTTTTTGTTTTTCATTAATAAATAAAGCATGACAATTGTCATACATATATATATGATGATTCGAGCACGACATTAAATGATATTTATTTTCATAATAATAAAAAGAAACTGTATTTTAAAACTATATCCGCATTAAAGGTCATTACAGCAACAAATAACAAACCATGCATGAATAGTTCCAGGAACCTTGGAAAAAGAAATTGTATAATTAAAAAATTAGTTTATATAGAAACTTACAACTCCAAGTATTGTAAGAAGAATATTAAGAGCTACAGTACCACTGCACATTTTATCTCTTGCTATCCATACAGCAAGAGGTGGTAGAATTAAACTGAGGAAAATCAATAAGATTTTTGTGCACGTGCCTGCCATTGTTGGATTATTAATTCAAGGTAGGAATAGAAAAAAAAGTGACTGATATAACTTTGTTCGATGCTTTAATAAAACCTAATGTTTCTCTTGCTTGTCTGTGGAGATGATAGGAATGCATGAGTAATCAGTTTAGTGGACTAGGCAGATAAAAGGAGAAAAAAAATGTATTTATGTCAGAAAAACAACATTTACTGATAAGCTTTAATAGAATTTTGTAAAAATAGAAAATAATGTCATATTTTGAGTCAACAGTAACTAAGAGCAAAAAAGCTTTATCATTGTCTATGTAACAAGAAAAAACATTCACATCTGGATATCAAATAGATCAATATTTAGTTTTTTTCTTTTGTTTTACAATCGATTATTTTTATTTATTTATTTCTTTAAATATATAAATTCTATCAAATGAAAAAATTACAATTTATATATATATATTCAATAAAAATTTCATCGAAGAATTCGTTAGTTTTTATTCGGATTTCCCATCGTGTAAATAAACACGCACATGTATACATATACAGACATATATAGAGAATATATTGAACAAGTTAAAAAAAAGAAAGAAACCAATCGTTTTTTTGTTAATTGGAAAATGAATACTAATCAATTAAGGCAAACAGAAAAAAAAACAAGAATGAAAATAAATAAAGACGAACAATGCGTACAATTTGCGAAAAATGAAAACAAAAGGACGGAATGAAAAGACTAATAGAGATAATCACTCGCAAGCGAGTTTTCCATCAAACGAAGATAAGGCAATACCAAAGGCTTGAACAGCACATAATGGATATTTGAAATCGCATGTAAACACATCTAAAATAATATATGAATATTATATTGAGGGTGTTAAAAAAATGTTGCTATTAATCAGGCGCGTAACTCAATGGGAGCTCAACCATCCTCCTCCACGAATGGTTTATCTTTGTTTGAAAATCGCTTCAGCCCCCAGGACTTTTTCTCTAGTTACGCCCCTACTATTAATTCAAAATTATCAATCCTCTTAAAAATTGAATATTTTCCTTCTTTTTTTTTATAACCCTTTAGGCACTTCAAAACAAAGAAATTTATTGAATGATATATAATCATAAAATCTCTCTGCTTTGCTACAGATTCTTAACAATGTAATTTGATCATTGATATTAATCTCTATAGTTATACACGAAACATTCTTTTGTGTTTTTTTTATCTCTACTCTATAAGCATTCTTTGTTTGAAAACTAACAAAAGAAGAAAAAAAATATCAAATAAATAAAACCTACCATCACTCACACGACCGAATTGCATACATACATAGTCTTCTACAAAATAAACAAAAACAGATTTTATGAATAAATGAATCCTTTCGAATGAAAATATATTATGAAAAAAATAATGAATTTTTTTTAGAGAAAAAAAAACATATGTTAACATATATAAATATATTAATAAATAATTAGTTACACTCATCAGCTTACTAAATGGATTTACTATAAAATAATATATGAATTGAAATTTTTTCTCCTATGATTTAGTTTTCAAGTTTTTCATTACTTACGATCATCTTCATGTACAACTTGAAAATTTTTAACTGATGCTTGTGTTACACGTCCATGAAAATTTAATACATAAGACTGAGTTTCTAAACGATAACAGAATTTGAGCAAAAAATATAAATTAAATATTAATTTATACCTTCATTCCAAACTGGTGTTTTATTGTGTAATTCAAGTAAATTATCCATATTCGTATGTTTCCATCGTTCAACTAAACTTTCTGATTCCTTAAAAAAAAAGAAAGTAGAATGAAAATATTTCGAATTTATATTTTCTTACATTTCTTGGACGAACTTCAACACGATGATGATCACTGCTCATACCCGGTATAATAATTGTCATTTTACGTGGTCCTTTAAAGCCCAAAATATTTGTTTCCTAATTTAAAATTCAATGAAATATTTATTTATTCAATAATAATCATTTCTACATACATATACAATTGCCGCTAGTTCTCGACGATGTTCTTCCACAGGACTACAAAAGATAAAATTTTTCTCAAAAATTTCTTTTTAATTTTAAATCAACGTACATATTTCTTTTTGGATTTGAACCTTGATCATATACAGTAAAATGTGTACCTAACATATTTGCTCTAGAAATTTAATTCTAATTAGATATTTTGTTTTTAGGAATGAATAAAAAAAAATTTTACCGTAATTTTCCAATAAATCTTTCACCATCGCGTGATAAATCAGTTGCATCTGTTGATATCAAATAATTTGATGTTGTACTACGTCGACGTTTACGTCCAGCAAGAATAAAAAACTAAATCAATTAAAAAAGAATATATTGAAAACATATTTTGTTTTGATTTATTTTTTACTTTTTTTCCATCACCCGGTCTTTCAACATGCATATAATATGTTGGAAAAAGACCTTTTTCCATTCCACGTTTATCACGTGTTATACGACATTGAATATCTCCGAGACCATTTGGTGCAGGTGTATAAACAAATTTATCTAGATCTTCTGTAATCATTTCAAAAAGTGATCGTAAGGCATATGTTAATTGTGGTGATGTAGCTGTTGGAGACTCTGATTCACTATTATTGGTGGTATTATTATTATTTATAAAGTGTAAGGCTGCTGATCCATTAGAATTATTCGGAGTTGGTGACCATGGTTTAACTGGTACTCGTTCACTTTCACCATCAGAATCTGAATAATGATGAAGAGAATTTCTAGGTTTAGTTGATTTATAAGGAGATACAACACATTCATTAGAAACTATTTCATGTTCTTGATAATGTTGTGTAGATTTTTCTGACACAACATTATCAACATGAGATAATACATCGTGGTGATGATTATTATTCAAGGATGCAGATTGTCCATTGGATTTACGACGTTCACGACGACGAGATTTTTTAGTAGAGTGAAGGTGATCATCATCATGCTTCTTCGTGCATTTGTGCTCTTTAAAAAGTAGGGTGCACAACATTAAACAAAATATATATAAATAAAAGCAACAAGCTTAAGGAAAGAGAAAGCTTTTCTTTTTTTTTTAATAGCACAATGAGCAAAAATGAAACGGCATATTTTACTCTGTATGAGTTTCCCGGCATGTTCATAAACTCAAAGAACAACATGGGGGTATTATGCCACTCCTATGAAGCGCACATCACCGTCTCAAATTACATTTTACATAGAAGATACATTGAAGAACAAAGAAAATACACCGTTTCATTCTTAATTATATAGCATTCATGCATTAAGAGAAAAACAACATCAAGGATATAAAGCAATAAAAACCAAACTGTTATTTTCTTTTTTTCAAACATACCATTTAATTTTATTTCTTCTCCATCATCATCATCATCATCAACACTAACTGTAGTTGTAACACCGGATACTGCTTGTAATGTTTTTGTTGAACGATTTAGTGACACAGATTGAGCAGATGTTGCAGTTGATGGACGGGATCTGTTTGGACTGTTTTTCTAATATTTTAGAAATATAATGTAAATATATATATTTGTCAAAACAAAGCTTTGTTTTTAATTAATAAAGCTTACTGACGTCACCTTCTCATTTGATGTGATACGAATGGTGCGCAATGGTTCAGAAGTTGGAAAAGCTGTTGAATGATGATTATTGCCATTATATATTGTTGGTTCACCATCGTCAGGGTGAAATGAACTATTATCGAATCCTATGAGTCGACAATAAGGTATCATTAAAACAAAATTAGAAATTTGAATCTAAAAATTCTACTAGTTTGTCTCCTTAAATAAGAATATTACTAACATTAAAAGCTATTGTTTACCTTTAAAAGAGAAAAATACTGAAAAGACTAGATAATTAATAGAGGAAACAGAAAGAAAAAACTATGATAAAGGATGAACTCATCTTGATACTGCTCTAACTAATCTGAAATAATAGAAAAAATGGCACGCTTAATACTTTCGAGAATAAGAAAAAGGAAAACTCTTTTTTTTCTTCTATCTATCTATTATCCTTCGAAGAATATGAATGTTCTCATTAAAGTGTAAACGAGAACAATTGTTAGCAATTTATTTTACCTTTTATATCATCCGGTTCAGATGTATCCGTTCGATGAGGTGTCCGACGAGTTCGTAAATCTGTTCCACGTTTTATTGCTTCTTGCTACAAGAAAATTAAACTATAAAGTAAATTAATTCAACAAATTATTCATTACTTTTTGATGTATTCTAATTTTATCAAATTTTTGATAAGATGTTAGAGAATTTTGTTCATCATCATCTGAAATTCTAAACAAAAAAAAAATTCTATATATTCGAAGATTTTCTAATCACAAAAAGTAAACTTACTGTCCTGGTATATGTTGATTGTTCATCGTTGTATAATATCGTTATTATAACATCAATTTATATATATACATAGATCTGTAAATAGAAGAATCAATGGATTATATAATCTATGAAAAAAAAAACACACAGTAGGTCATCAAAAATAATATCAATTGTAATACTCAAGTATATCATGAGAGGAGATAGTAGTCATATGAAAAAATAAAGAAAGGAGTGAGTATTGTATTCTTTATGTTTCTTATCACTATATATTCTTTTCGGTTTGTTGCCGATGCCAACGAGTTAGAAAGATGTTATAATCATACTATGTAAACATTAATGAAAGAAGAAGAAGAAGAAAAAAAATCAAGATAAAAGGATGTATTTTACATGTGTAAATAAAAAAACGATTTCTTTTGTGATATTGATTGATAGTACATATTTTTATCGTTCAAAAATATAATGAATGATTATTATACAATCAAAAAATATACTTCTATCTTATAAATTAAAGATAGGAATATATACGAAGAAAAATCGTAATTTTTGATCGATGTTTAAATAATTAAATAAAGTCAATATTGAAAATATAAATTTTAAATAATTCTAACTGATGAACTAAATTTCCTACCATTTTACTAGTCTTTTCATTCTTCGTCTTCTTCTATATCTGTTGTTGTTTTTTTTTCTCTTTTTTGTATTTCTACAAGTATTCTTGTCACTGTCAGACGATATATGAAGATAGAATGGAAAAACGATGTTCTCTGTCTTTCTCCGACTTTTTCTTTCGTCTACTCTTATTTTTCTTTTTTTTATTAACCATCTGGAGAAGAATATATATATATATATTGTAAAAGAAGAGAATTAATCAAAAGAGAAAAAGAAGAGAAAAAAAGGAATAAAGAAAAAAAAGGAATCCTGTCTGTGGAAATAGACAGTCAACAAAGTTACAAGAGGAGAAAATAAAAAAAAAAGAGATACTTTCAAAAACAAAAAACGATAAAACTTACTTCTCGGATTTATAATCAAAGTAAAATTTGTGCTCAAGCCAACATGTCATCTGGTTGAAAGATAGTCAGATATGAGTCATTTACTATAATCAACCATGATTTTGGTCGTTACTAAGCAACTAACCTCCAATATAGATTGTATAATATATTATATAAATTCAATAACGATGTCACTATTAATATTGTCATGTAAAATGAAAGAAAATTTTGACAAGATATAATTCATACAGTTTAAATGTTGTTAAAAAAATCTTTTTCAGCAAATAAGAAATCTAAATCATCGCCAAAAATATGTCCGATTGTGCAAGATGTAGTTCCACGTTCAATAGCTGATGGTAGTGATAAGAAGTGTTCATATACTTGTTCATGTTGTCCTACTATATCGAATTGGTGTGTTAAAGATGCTTTTGGTATAATATGTTGTTTTGTAACTTGGTCTCTATTTTTATATGGACAATTTGTTGTTGTTATTATTATTTATATGTCAAAAACTTATTCATTATTGAATTTTATTAATTTATTTTCGATGCATTTTCTTGCATTTCTTGCTTTATCTTCATATTGTCGGGCAATGTTTTCGAATCCGGTATGTAATTAAATAATCTTATTTATTTTATTGTTTTCGAATTTCAAGGGTGCTATACCATTGAATAATGCAACATCGGAAAAGTTACATAAGTATGAAAATAATACCATTATTTATAGATGTACTGCATGTCAAAGTGTAAAACCACCAAGAACGCATCATTGTAGGTACTAAGATTTTCCATTCTTCTAATTAAATAAGAAATTCTTAAATTTGACTATATTATGGTCATGATATAAAAACAATTTTATAAAACATACATGTGAGTTTAATGCTTCTAGCGTTAACTGTTGTTCTGCTAGTTATTCGTAATCCTAAACCTGAACGTTATTATTAAATTAGATATTTCGATTGGCTATTCTTAATTAAATTCAAAAGTATCTTGTACTATTCTAATTATTTATTTAAAATAGAGTCTGTAAACGATGTATAAAACGAATGGATCATCATTGTATATTTGTTAATAATTGTGTTGGACAAAATAATCAAAAATATTTTATTTTATTTACGGTAAGAATAGTTTCTATTTTTATTCAATATAAATACTAAAGTCATGATTTTATTCAAAGATAATAGTCTAATTTAATATGTCTTTATGTCCGTAATATAAGTGTGAAATAAAAGTTTTATATTCTATTAATATATGCATATTTTATAATTCCTGTGAGATAAAATCTTCAGGTTTTCTCCATTGTTAACAAATGAATGAGTTCATGTATGAATGAAACTTATGTTGTAATTTGTACAGACAACTAGTGTTTATCAAAAAAAGTATATATAGAAGTCGGAGGAGTTTTTGGTTTGTCATTAAATGAAGAAGAGATCTCTAATTAGACAATAATAGTATTATTGGTATGATTATTATAGAGGAAATCCGAACTGCTAAAGGGCAAAAAAGCAACATTTAATTATAAACAAGGACATATTTAGTCTCCTGAAGCATTAAGAATTAGATATCTCAATTTCAATTGTTAACTCATGTTAAATATTAAAAAAATCTATTATTTTAGTTTTATACATGTGTTGTATCAATCTATGCATTGATTTTTCTATATTTTCATCTGACTACTTGTATCACATCAAACTGGACTGGTTAGTTACTATCTTGATTATATATGTATTTATCTTATTTTTTATGTAACAGCATGTCCTGCTTGGTCACCACCGGTTACACTATTCTTTACTATAATTCTTGCATTAGAAGCATTTTGTTTTTCAATATTTACTGCTATTATGACTGGTATACAATTCGTGTGCATTTATACTGATACGACTGTAAATTTTGATAATTATACAAAAACTCTGATTGATTATGTATTTTAGGGAGTTGAATTTTTTCGTGGAAGATCAAAATCTAATTTAAAACGGAATTCATTTCTTTCGTCATTAAAAATTGTTTTTGGTGCACAAATTGGTTTAACATGGTTAAATCCATATTCTAAACCAACTGGTTTCCTTACTCAAAATGATGAACAAATTTCATTTGATACTTAGAACATCATATTTATTCGTCTAAAGTAATCAATAAGAAGTACAAGACAACGCAAAAAAAAATGTTATTTCATATTAGTTGTAATACCACTTTGAAGTTTTTTTAATGCATCAAATATAATACATATATCACCTTTAAGATCAGATATTATTTGTGTAACATGTTGTGTATTTGAAATAATTTCAATATTTTGATTATATGGATTATAACGAACAGCAAATGGACGTTTAATTGTAGAAGCAAATTCTCTTAAAAAACAGAAATTATTTTGAAATAATATTAAAAATTGTTTTTTTTACCTCATTTTTTCTTTTGCTTCAACAAAACTAGCCGAAACAAAATATTGATCTTGATAAGTTGTTATTAAACATGTTGTTTTACAGACAATTTCAGGATCAAATGATAATTTTTTCGCTTTATCACTTATTGCATGTTGTAATTCCGAACATGACGAAAGTAAACCAGCACCATATGCACGAAGACCCTCATTTTGACGACATAGACCAAATTCAATTGTAAAAAAATAACACTAAAATTAATATTATTAGATATAAAACGTATGACGATAGTATTCCTTACTGTTGCTAATCGATTAATATCTTCTTCTGATGCACCAATAGCAGCAAGACCAATTTCGTGTGAAAATTGTGCAAAATTTGGATCTGCTAATAGTGGAATATGACCGAGTAATTCATGACAACAATCACTGAAATTAAATTCATAATTTTACAAACATAAAAGTCGATGAGAAAAAAAACTTACGGCTCAGGAGTATATGATGGGTTTGATGAATGTCGTATGTATTGTGTACAATGAAAAACTCGAAATGCTAAACCATATAAAAAATCTCTTGGTGATAGATAACCTGCAACAGGACGTAATCTAAAACCAGTTCGTTCTCGAAGAAAACGTGATATATCTTCTAATTGTGGAATATTATCTTCTCTAAATACACGAAAAAAAGAATAACGTGAAATACAATAATAGAAATTTTATTTTACCTAAAACCACATTTTTCTCTTAATAAGGGCCAATTAGCCAAATATTCATTACATGCATGTGTTGGATATAATTTATTTAAATTTCGAAATACGACACCCCATGTTTCTGTTTCTTCTTGCGTATATTCAACACGTGGAATTGGGTCTCCACTAAATAATATAATGAAATTAAAATATGATATAACTAATGTTTACTATTTAAATGTCTGCTTACTGTTTATATTCAATAGCTAAATCATGAAAATACATTCGACGTGCACGATAAGCTTGATCAGTAAAACCCTAAAAAGAAATTTAATATGAATTTATAAAATTATAATAAACTATTATTCATACTGGATGATCTGCATCAAGATCAGCACCATATAGAAGAACTTTTACTGAACATCGATCTAGATCAGCAATTCGACGTGGAAACCAAGGTGTTTCTTCTACTGAAACTAAATAAAAACAACGTTATATTGGTATTCTTAATAAATATTTTTCTCATACCTTTTCCTTTCTTATGTTTTTTAAATTGTGTTTGAACTTTTTCTTGATTATGTCGTGTAAGATCTTCATCATCAAAACTTTTTCTTCGATTAGATAGATTATTTATTTCATTCATTGAATCAAATAATGATTGTGAACGATTATATTCTTGAAATTTTGATTTCGATTTTTTTACATCAACACCTACTGGATAAATCCATAAATCATCATCTCGTATAACAACAATTGAACCAGTTTGTGATGTTATTAATTGTTCATCATCACTACTTGTATTATCATCCATTGATACCATTGATGATGATATATTTTCATTCATTGTTGGTATTGTTGGCATTAAAAAATTTGATACTGGATTACGAATAAAACCTGGAATTTGTCGATTAAATGTTGTAATTGAACTTTTTTCGAAATCTAATGATGACCAAGATGATGATGGTGTATCAATCAGCGATGTTAAACGTTGATTTGATGTATGTTGACAATATGTACGTAGACAACATTGATCAGTTATTGTTGATGAATCAATTGGTAATGATGTTGATGATGGAAGATTTTTAATATTATCAACTAATTGATTTAATGAAGAAAGATTTTCTTTTAAAGTTATCATTTGTTCTTGTAAATGATTAACTGTTGATGTTGTTGGTGATGATGAGGATGGTACATCTATTTTTTCAAGATCTTGTATATTACGTATCATATTAATCCAATCATTTGTAACAAATATTGGTAAGTATGAAAATAATTTCTTTGAATAAATTGTTTCAATAGTTAATAATAAACATGAAGAATTAATTAAATTATTTATACATTGTTCAAAAATTTCTATAATATGATTATCAATATTAGAATTTAATATTGAAAGAGAATAATGAAGAGAATTTTGTAGATTATAATACGCTTGTTCTAATTGTTCACATGTAAAATAACGTTTTAAATTGCACTCAATTTCATTGATAGATCCATGATCAATAACATTTGATAAATAACATAGAACTGTATCATAACACAGAACAGATAATGATGAATCATTGGTTATTGTTATATATAAATGATGATTTAAAGCATTTTGTAAATGTGGTGATGGTAAATTTAATGAATTTGAGGCAGACGATGTATGAAACATTGTTTACATATGCTTTGTAACTTACCAATCTTAGAATGAATGTAGTTTTTTTACACTTATATATATATATATATATGCGGGCCTTGATGAGAGAGAAATAAAAAACAGACTATGAATCACTTTGTTCTTATAGTTTAATACAGAAAAAAAGGAGGAGTAAAAAGTTTTGATCACGATGATTCTAATATAGAATAATTTTAAATAAGAAAGAAAAAAAATTAAATCATAGATTTTCCATTCGTTGCCAGCGTGATTACTTAGTATTGAAGAAAAGAACATCAAGAACAGTGTCACATCTGTTTCACTTTCAACTATGCAAGTACAAATAGATAACAAATATTTTAATTTAATAATTAATCGACTCATTAATCGTAGTCATAATCTTTAACTAGGCATTCTATTCAGTGTTTTTTTTATATTTAATTCTAAATTATGATAAAAATAAACTATTTGAAAAGGAAAGATCAATGGTTACCCTCTTTTTTTTTTGATGAAATATTTTGCACTTAAAGCAGATGTTGTCGATCAATATGACACGGACTATGTACTTATAGGCAAAAAAGGGTATGCGGCTTGTTCTGGAATACGAATAATTTATTTCAGCTGATGCATCTTTTTTATCTCGATTAGTTTTTCTTTGTCTGAATCACCTACGTCAATGTCATATTGTTTAATCAAATCATTCCTTCAATGATTCATTACACAATCGTGTAGGAGTTCTGTTTTTACTCGAGGAATTTATGTGTAAGCAATAGATTGCATAAAAATATAGAATTTGTATTATCTCTTAATGCTGCATGAAAAAGCTTCTATAAATTAGTATTAATAAACCTACATCAGCTAGCCAAATATTCGTTACAACTCTGAATTTTATATATAGTTGCAAAGTTTTGTTTTTCTATAATGTATGATATATTTAGAAAATTTGACATTGTTAAATATAACTTTATACAGAATGATATCATCTGGCCCATTGTCATTTTTCGTGCGTATATGACAACATTTGGTTTCTTTCATATAAGAAAATATTCTTGTTATTTGACTAAAATCACACAAGTATACAAAAATATAGCAATCTTTATTATATATAGAATAAAATTATTTTTTTAAGTTATCACTCTTTCTACATTTAATATAAGACATGCTATACTAGATTACTGACTAGTTCATACAATCTTCGTTTATCTAATGTACATTTCTTATGTGAAAAACTTATTTGATTTTAAATTCCAAAAAATAATGATATTATATTTCTTTAAAACAATCGTGATAAGTTTTAAAGAAATTGTTTTTAATTAAATGAGTCATTAAATACGATCTATCTAACAAATGGTGTGAGTCACATTTCACTAATGAATAGTAATGATAAGATAGAACTCCAACAAACAATACCGGCACAATCAAGTGTCAAAGTATCTTCTAATAAAACAGAGATTATAAGAAAAAATATTGATCCATCAACAGAAGTAGCTGAAACTCATATTCTTCTTGAAGACAATTCATTTCCATCGAGTTCAATTATTCATAAAGACAATAGTTTTATACGAATCAATACTAATTTGACATCAATGGATCAATCTACTCGTCGAACCGTAACATTTGATGATAATCTAATTTCAAATCGACCCATTCATACATCAAATTTAAATTTTCGATTATCGAATGATCAACGAGAGAAAGAGATAGCTACTAATCCACATTTACAAAATACTGTTACTAATTCTGATCAAACGAATACTACTACACAAAATTTAAATGATCTCGTAAGTTATTTCAAAATATATTGTTTTATTACCATAAACTTTTGTTTTTCAAAGCTTTCTGGAGAAGAATATATTCCAGGAGGTTTTTGTAATCTCGATCAAGAATTAGAAGAAGAATTAATGAATGACTTTGATGATGATTTTGATGATCAAATTACACGACGTAGTCGTTATATATCTTCAATACGTTCAAGTGATCCAACAATTAATGTTACTCGATCACCCATTGAACTTTGGCAACGTGCCCGTATTCTCATTGCTATTCATCTCTATAAAGTATTTCTATTTTTTAATTCATTCTCATCTTGTTTTTTTTATCTTTCAAATAGATTCAAAATAAAACTCCTAATTTACATAATGATATATCGATGGCAGTTGATTCATCATTAAAAAAGACAACCAATAGTACTGATAACTCGAATTATTTAGGAAAATTATTCGAAGAAAAAGAAAATACAGAAGAGAGAAAGATTATATTTGGTCTTTCAATTCTAAAACAATTTCTACTTGATTCTTCTCACCAATATCAATGTATAGATTTCTATGATATTGAACAAGGATATATTATTATGTGTAATACAACAGTTCAATCACCTAGTATATGAACAATTGACATGTAACTAAAAATATATATTATTATTCGTTGATTTTAGATATTGCTATTGATCAAAAAAACAATAGTAAACTTCTTGTATATTCAATGAATAAAAAACTATTGAATGATAGTTGTACAGTTGAATTTGATTGTCCTTTTCAATTTAATTTTATGATTTGTATACCTATTTTTCGTCTTATACTTGGTTTTATGAATATAAAAAAACAAAAATCATTAATGATACTAATTGGTGATGCATCACGTAAAAGTATATTCTTATCAAAACAAGAAATATCTGATAATATTTACAGTATCCTTTATATTCATGAAGTATCAATGCTTTTCATTGGTAAGATAAATGAAATATTCTTTTTTTTTGTCTTTCAAACTATCATATTAAATCAGGTTGCATGGGTCGAGTTTTCTTATACAATACTCAACCACTTCAATTTATTTCTCAACCATTACTTATTTC
Source organism: Adineta steineri (assembly GCA_905250115.1). Taxonomy (NCBI): domain Eukaryota; kingdom Metazoa; phylum Rotifera; class Eurotatoria; order Adinetida; family Adinetidae; genus Adineta; species Adineta steineri. The sequence continues at coordinate 206,982 of CAJNOI010000126.1, forward strand.
TGAACTTACTCAATTACCATTTCATTCAACTGAACCAATTATACATATTTGTCAAATAGGAACATATCGTTCTATTGGAATTTTATCAAATCGATATTTTATTTTATGGCAATATGTACCAACTGAAAAATTATTATTAAAATTTTGTAATCCATATCGATATGATTTTATTCGTTGTCATTATATTTCAAAATATGATTATATTATATTTGCTTTTATCGATGGGTTTGTTTTAATTTATCAATTAAATCAAATGAAACAAATACGTCGTTATCAATATCATTGGAAAATGATAACAGATTTAAAAAATAATCAAAATATACTTCTCTCATCATCACTTGATCATAGAATTAATATTTGGAATTTAGGTAAAAATGAATAAACTAAAAAACAGAGTTTTTGATTTTTTTTAATAGAAACTCTTCAACATATTTATCAATATAATACATATGAAGAAATATTTCAAATTGATATTATTCATGAAGATTTATTTTATTATCGTACTTTACAGAATATAGTTATTTTTAAATTAAATTTACATACTTTATTATTTTCTATGACAAAATCAAAAGTTCTTGCATTGAAATTATTTACGGATATACAAAAAATTGCACGTGTTACAGTTATATTAGAAGATTATTCATGTATACTTATATCACCAGTTAGTGGATGTTGCCTTACATACGTACCAAATACAGCTAAAAAACCAATTAAACAAATTTTACATGATATTAGCAGGTAAACATAGAAAATAGTTTTTCTATAATCGGTGGAGAATTTAATAATGATCAGTTCAGTACATTCTCATAGTATCATTTGATTTGAGTACTCTATTGTAGTCTTACTAATTTGAATGATGATTTTTAAGAATTCAATAAAGATCGAATCGATACCATTCGTTTTCAAATTTTCAACATGATGTTTAAATCATTTACAGAAAGTGCTGCAAAAAACATTATCTTGACTATGGACTTTTTTGTCACGTTTCGAGATAATTGAAACGAAAAGAAGAGCGTTGATAAGCATATTATTGTATACAATTGTCCACTGTTGGTACTGATGATTAGCTGTTTTCGACGGTATATGTGAAGATCTAGGTGTGATAATATAATCCTTCGTCGTTTCAGTTTTCGTATTAAAATTAAAGTCGTTTAATCAGTAAATATTAAAATTTTTTTAGATGAACAGAACTGCGTTTATAAGTAGAGTTCGTATCAAACGATTATTTTACTACAAATATTGCTGTCCATCGTAAACAATAAAAACGAGTATAGTTTTTTGTCCTCACTAGACAATTGAGATAGCTATATTCGAGAAAAATGAAGTGTGAACTTCGTTGACATAGTTATGAATATGATTATGAAGTGATTGTCTAGCTATTATTGTTTAGATCATTTTACTTGTTGTGTTGAAACTACATTCATTTTGTAAAGAACACAATTATTTTTTAATCACCTTTGAAAAAAATACTGTTAATTTAGCAATCGTTCCAAAGTAATTTTTTAATAAAAATCGAACTAAACTTCTCTTTTCTAGACACTGACATATTTTTCGTAAACTACTTAACAATGAATGATAATAATTTGTAAACATTTGAGACTTTCTTATAACGCAAAGTGTATCTACAATTCATAATGTATAACATATCCATCTCTTCGCTGATAAAATCTAATAATTTTCAATTACTGCTGCGTGAACATTCTCACTTTCTTGAGTCCCGCTGATTCAATATAATCCGACGAGACCTTTCGCTCCAACACTAATGGCGAGGACGTCGCATACTTTTGTTATTATCACAGAAAACCATCTATCACCTACCACTCACCCACAACGGTCTTTCAGACTTCTACTACTATCATAAAAAACCTTATCTGGATCAACCTTACCGAAAAGAATCTTTTATACTTTTACTACTGTTATACAGAATCGCAGCTTAGTTTGACACGCTCTACACATTCGCTCAATTCTTTCCCAAAGGTTTTAATTTTTAACAACAACATCATTCAGCTCATCAACTACCAAGAACACTGAGCAAACATTTTCATCACAATACAGATTAACTCTGGAACAAAGTACCTTTATTTACTGTTTCTTTCAAAATCAAAAAATTAAAAAAAATTACATCATTATCATCAGCAATTTATTCATCATCTAAATAAATTTAATATTAACATTCATGATTTTTCTTCTCTTTTATTCCGTCCAACCAATTCATAGATCACATATATTCCACTATGCATGACCCCATAGGGTAACACTGGTGAGTGTCTAGATGAAAAAAGTGAGTCTAACGACATACTATAGATGAAAAAAGAATAAGACATACTTTGTTATGTCGTAATAAACCGCGCAAAGATTGTGCTACGATATCTCCGATTCCATTTCCAGAAAGATATAGCGTAGTGAGTGTCTAGATGAGAAATTCGATATAATGACATTATATAAAGAAAGAGACAAGCAGAGCTACTGTGTTGTGTTGTAAACCTTCACATAAAGATCGTGCTCCAACATCTCCAATTTTATTAAATTGTAGATGTAGTGTCGTCAATGACTAGATTACGAAGTGGAGGTAAAGAAATGCCACATATAAAGAGAGAATGAGAGTTACTGTATTCTGTTGTAAACTATCGCCTAAAGATTGTGCTCCAACAATACCGATTCGATTGTCATCGATATTTAGCATGGTGAGTGTCTAGAGGAAGAAGTGGAGTTAAAGACATGGTATAGATAAAGAGACAATGAAGGCTACTGTATTGTATTGTAACCCACTACCCAGAGATTGTGCTCCAACATCTCCAATTTTATTTCTATTAAGATCTAATTCGATGAGTGTCTAGATGAAGGAGTGTAGATAAAGACATGGTATAGGTAAAGGTACAATGAGACTTACTCTGTTGTGTTGTAATGCACTACCCAGAGCTTTTGCTCCAACATCTCCTATTTCTCCTCCACATAGATCTAATCTGGTGAGTGCCTAGATGCAAAAGTACAGGTAAAGACATGGTATACATAAAGAGACAATGAACGTTACTGTGTTGTGCCGTAATCCAATACCCAAAGACTCTGCCCCAATATCTTGGATTTCATTATATCCTAGATTTAGCGTGATGAGTTTCTAGACGAAGACGCGGAGGTAAAGACACGTTACAGAAAAGACAGAATGGGACTTACTGTGTTATGTTGTAACGCAAAACCCAAAGATTGTGCTCCAAGATCCCTAATTTTATTCCTTGCGAGATCTAACGTGATGAGTGACTAGGTGAAGACGTGTGAGCAAAGAGATGATCAAGAAAAAGGGATAATGAGAGTTACTGTGTTGTGTTGTAAACCTTCACCTAAAGACTGTGCTCCAACATCTCCGATTGAGTTAGATTCGAGATATAATGTGATGAGTGCCTAGGTGCAGACGTATAAGCAAAGACATGATTTAGAGAAAGAGATAATGATAGTTACTGTGTTGTGTTGTAAACCTTTACCTAAAGACTGTGCTCCAACATCTCTGATTGAATTAGATCGGAGATTCAATGTGATGAGTGTCTAGATGAAGAAGTCTAGGTAAAGACATGATTTGAAGAAAGGGACAATGAGAGTTACTGTGTTCTGTTGTAAACCGTCACCTAAAGACTGTGCTCCAACATCCCCGATTCGATTACATTCCAGATCTAATGTCGTCAGTGTCTAGATACAAAAGTAGAGATACAGACATGATATATAGAAAGAGACAATGAGAGTTACTGTGTTGTGTTGTAAACCATCACCTAA
>CAJNOI010000126.1:210753-229026 GCA_905250115.1 Adineta steineri
TATAGTGAGTGTCTAGATGCAAAAGTATAGGTAAAGACAAGGCATACGGCAAAAGAGAATAAGACTTACTGTGTTGTATTGTAATGCAACACCCAAAGATTGTGCTCCAACATCTCCGATTTTATTTTTAGCGAGATGTACTGTGATCAGTCTCTAAAGGAAGAAGTGAAGGTAATGACATGATACAGAAAAAGAGACAATGAGAGTTACTGTGTTGTGTTGTAAACCATCACCTAAAGATTGTGCTCCAACATCTCCGATTGAGTTAGATTCGAGATCTAACGTCGTGAGTGTCTAGATACAAAAGTATAGGTAAAGACAAGGCATACAGCAAAAGAGAATAAGACTTACTGTGTTGTATTGTAATGCAACACCCAAAGATTGTGCTCCAATATCCCCAATTCCATTATATTCGAGGTCGGATGTGTTGAATAGCTAGATCAACAAGTACAGGTAAGAACATGATATATATAAAGGAAGAATGATACTTACTCCGCTATTTTTTAACGTATCAAGCAAAGATTGTGATCTAATACCTTTATTTGAATTATATTTTAGACTTAATGTGGTGAGTGTCTAGATGAATAGTTGTAGATTAAGACATGCTACAGGTAGAGAGACAATGAGAGTTACTGCGTTGTGTCGTAATCCATCACCTAAAGATTGTGCTCCAAGATCTCCAATTTTATTTTTAGCGAGATGTAGTGCAATGAGTGTCTAGAAGAAGAAAGATTGGTAAAGACATGGCACAGAGAGCGAGAGAGTGAGAGTTACAGTGTTGTGTTTTAATGTACTACCCAAAGATTGTGCTCCAATATCTCCAATATGGTTATCTTCTAGATGCAGTGTGGTGAGTGTCTAGATGAAGAAGTGTAGGCAAAGACATAGTAGAACTTAAGAGAATATCGGAGTTACTGTGTTGTGTTTTAATGCATCACCTAATGATTGTGCTCCAAGATCTCCGATTTCGGTTTTAGTGAGGTGTAGTGTAATGAGTGTCTAGAGGAAGAAGGTTCGATAAATTGATGGTATAGAGAAAGAGTGAATGAGACTTACAGTATTTTGGTGTAATGCCCTACTGAGCGATTGCGCTCCACGGTCTCCAATACGATTATCTCCCAAATGCAATGTGATGAGTGTCTAGATAAAGAAGTGAAAGTAAAGACGCAGTTTAAATAAAGAGAATGAGAGAGCTACTGTGTTACGCTGTAATCCTTCACTCAAGTATTCTGCTCCACTATGTCCGATTTCATTACTTCCTAGATCTAATGTTGTGAGTGTCTAGATGAAGCAGTGGAGGTAAAGACAGGATATGGATGTAGTAAGAATGAGAGTTACTGTGTTATATTTTAGGGCATCACCCAAACATTGTGCTCCGTAATCTTCGATTGAGTTAAATCGGAGATTCAATGTTGTAAGTGTCTAGATGAAGAAGTAAATGTAAAGAAATGGTATAGATAAAGAGACAATGAGAGTTACTGTGTTATGTTGTAATGCAACACTCAAAGACTCTGCCCCAACAGTTTGGATTGCATTATAGCCGAGATCTAATGTGGTGAGTGTCTAGATGAATAATTGGAAGTAAGAACATGGTATTGAGAATGAACAATGAGAGTTACTATGTTGTGTTGTAACGCACCAGCCAGAGATTGTGCTCCCACATCTCCAATTTTATTTTTTGCTAGTTGTAGAGTATTGAGTGTCTAGATCAAGAGGTGTAGCACAGACTTGATAGAGAGAAAGAATGAGACTTACTGTGTTTTGCTGTAATGCAACACCCAAAGCTTTTGCTCGAACACTTCCGATATGATGATGCTCAAGATCAAGTGTAGTGAGTGTCTAGGTGAAAAGCTGAAGGTACAGACATGGTATGCATTAAAAAACCGAATGGTTGGTTGTTGTTACATAGGGTTAGGGAAGTGAGATAAATGTTGTTCTTATGCCCTTTGCGGAACCTATTGATGTTATGATGAAGTTTCTATGGATTTTATATAGTGCATAGTATGCGATATGTCTTGTAAAAATCAAAAATGAAAAGGAGTCACCAGTGGTAAAGTAGGTATTGAAACGCTCTAACTGCGAGTTGCTGTAATTTCTAAATGTTTCTGAAAGAAGGAAAAGTTTCCAGTTAATGAAAAATAGTTTATAAGTGACTTCTGAACAAAAGAATTTTAAAGCGTATTACTATGTAGCGATATAACAATGTGTTGCCGCAAGTGTTTTCGACCTTATTAAAGTGGGTTGCAACGGATGTCAGTATTGTGTAAGTATTACAAAAGATAGTTTCTTGTTGGTAGCAATGGACAGTTTTCTTTTATGTTTATTGCCCAGAGGGTGTATGTGTTTTTTATGTGAACTGCGTGTGAGTTATTGAACTTAGCTTTATTTATGCGTATGGTTTATTCAAGTGAAAATATATATATTGATTATGATAGTTTCTTGCGATACCATCATAAGGTTATGTCCATGTAGCAGAATGGTTTATAGAAGGTGAAAAGTCCAACAGTTTATTTCGTAATGCGAGACTCATTACGAGTAGAAGACGAATGCAGGCTAAAACGTCGTATAAAATATATCGCTAATGAATTATTCTTCAAACTCCGTCCTTGAGAAAATATTCTTCAGATGAAGTCCGTTTGAGAGCAATTCTCTTAGAAAAAAATTTGCTTTCGTAGTATTTCATGCAGAAATATTTTACCTTGATAGTATGGATGTGAGTGATGTGATTGAATCAAAATGTGAATGTTGTTGTGGGTGAATCTTTTTCCTATCGACTTCCACCATGACCTGAGCGACAGTAACGTATGTTCTTGAAGGAGTATTTGTCGAAGGTATTTTCCAGGAAAATATGCAGAACGTTATTTATAACAAGACAAACTAGTTTATTTACGGTTCTGCCTTTTGGAGACTGATTTTTATCATCGAAATGGTATTTAAAAAACGTGTTTGACAGACGCAAAAAGCAAATAATAATGTTTTAATCCCTTTTGTCGTTCTTATCTGAAACATTGGATGTTTATGACACTATATCTAGTTTGAAACGTGGAATATTTAGATGAAATTGAAAAGAAAAGGAAAAAGGACTAATTTTATTCCTAATTATCAGGACACTGTTCATATTGTCATACTATAAGAAATGAATTTTTGATGAGAGAGAGATAGCTGATGAAGTATTTCGCGTGACAAACAGCGTATTCACGTATGTTTTATTGGAGTCAATGCATAAAAATTAGAACATCATGATAGAAAAACGTTTACCTGGTATCTATTGTAACTATCTACAATCTTGTTCAACCGTTGACATACATTTTTCATTGAACATATAATTGTGAAATCTGATTGATGATCCATAATTCGGTAGACAAGTTCTACCGGTAATGTAAGGAAGTTGGTAACAGTTTGATTTGCCATTGTAAATTGTTAACGAAGTGCGTGCTGCGTCACTTTATATGATGGTTATATATACTGTTCTTTATCTTATCATTAGATGAGTAGATATTTGTTTTGTGTCATAGGTTTCACATGATGTTGTAATTACTTGTTGGGAAAAAATCGAAAAAGAATGATATTAACTAGAAAATGACAGCATCGAGATGAGAACTGTAAGCAACGTTTTATTAAGATTTTTTAGCGAAATAAAATGGTATGTAAGGTACCTAAATATTGTGATCTCAGTTATAATCAGCAAAATTTAAATGAATTTCTTTTCTATTTATTTTGTTTAAATCTATAGTGTCATCTGACCGCCAAATCAGATATACCTATTTCTTCTCATAAAACAATCTTACTTGTGAATTAAAGAAAAAACAAAATCATTTCTTTTATATTTTGACGAATTTACTATAGTTTCATTTGTTGTTAGACAATTTTGTGTGAAATATTAAAAATATTTTGCTTCATTTATTGAACTTTTTTAGATACGATTATTTACAGATATTTATTTTATTATATAAAAATTTGAAAAAAATGTGCATATCTTTTTATTAGGAACATTAATATTGTGAGTAAAACCATAAATATAGATTTAGTCAATCAGAAAGAGATAGAAATAAACAATAATTCAGAAAAATTACTTTTTCAAGTAATTGCTTTCAGAATATGTATGCCATTTGTGTCAAATTTTTGCTACTGTTTAGTAAGCTTGTGGAGTCTTTCTTTTTTATGTGCAGTAATAGTAAAAATAATGCTCTATTTTTCTCCAATATTTGACGATTCTCATGCTAGTAAAATAGTGATAGAATTTTAACTGTGCTGTTTGTTGAAATAGGTGATATTATACGCTGTCATCAGATCACTAAAACACAAATCATAGTTTGCGTTCTATATAAACTCACGTGTTGAATTGGTGCCCTATGTATTGTCACAGTATATAAATTTTACTCGATCCTAAGACAATCGTAAATATTCAAAAATATCTGAAAACCTTGAAATCATCATTTCGTAGTCGAGTGAAACGCGAATACCATTTAGTTATTCAAATATCATAGTTTCTCGTTTATCATAAGAAATAAAAAGTTTTAGAAGTTGTGAAGAAAGACTTTGAAAATACGGAACTATCAACGTACAGCTTCTTTTTCATAAATAACAGATGTAACACATATTTTTTCAAAACTTTAGATTTCGAGAAGATTTTATTTAGAAGTTTTATATTAAAATTCAAAAGTACAATATTATTGCTAAAGTAGAAATTCTCTAGAGAAAATCTATTAAAAGCCCGAGATCTTTACAGAAGTAAACTAGAACCGTAACAAGACGGTACATGATTCTTGTAGTCTTATCTCATCGTTTAAATTGCTACTATATTCTATTGACCGACTAATAGATTTTTATTTATTATTAAATCATAATTAAAATTGATTTAGATCAAGTATTTATTCTCTTCAATTCAATGGTGAAATTATTCTCTATCATACGTATAATAATCCATGTGTTGCTCAATATAAAATTCAAACAAAATCAGAACAATATGCTATTACTTGTATGACATTAATTAATCCTATGCGAACACATCTCTTTAGTCTTAATGCTACTCAAATATCAACCGAAAAATCTCTTGGAAAACAAGCTATCTTTTTCGGTCATGCTAATGGTTATATATCACTTTTTCAAGGTTATCTATTTGAACTCTTTTTTCTTTCTTTCGTTTAACATTTAATTATTTTTCCAAAAGGTGATTCATTAACTATGGAACCTATATTAGCACATAAAAACTCTATAGTATGTCTTGAAACATCACGAGCTAGTATGGATACATCAAATATATCGTTTACAAATAGTGAAGTACTACTTTCATGTAGTAACGATCGAATTATTTATATATGGGATTTAACTATAAATAAATCCGATGAATCTATTCAATTAATTCATATCATAACAATTGAACAAGAAAAAAATGTTTCATTTGAAACAATAAAATTTTTATCTATGATTGATAATTTTCTTGTTGCTAATTATTCTGATCAAAATTTTTTACATATTTGGCAATTATTAAATATTTCTCTACAAACAAATACATATAATCAATGGGGAATTGTTGAACATCCAACAAAAGGTAGTTATCATCATGGTCAAATACAAGGTAAAAATCTTTTCTTTTTTTTGTCTTTAACTTTTTGTAAAGCAATATCTGCAACATCAAAATTAAAATTATTTGCTTCATCAGATACTGAAGGTAGTATTAAAATTTGGGATAATACAAATAGTTTATTACGTGAAATATATCTCGATAAAACACTTGGTGCAATTGAATTTCTTTCACTTAATGGTGAATTAATTATTGCTTATCAAAATAATATTCATTTAATATTACCAGAAAATTATTTAATAAATGATAAAAAATTTAAAACTAAACAAGAGATTATTATGCATAGTATTGCAGAAGATATTCGTTTAGAAATAAATCAACCATTGATTATACCATATCAATCATTACCAATATTTGATTACAATATAAAAACACATCATATTAAAAAAAGATTAGAAAGATTTGAACGACAATTATCAGGTTATAATTCATAAATTGTGTTTTTTTTAATTTTATATTGAATTTTTTACCAATATCTAATAATTTCGTTTAAAGATTAAAAGAATATTTCTCTCCTACTCATTTGACAATGTAAATAAGCGCAACTTTAACAAACTAATTTAGGCATATTATTGATCATCGTTCAAGTTCATATTCTTTTTCTATGTAGAACCCTATGTGAGTCTAAAGGAATTATCCTTATAAAGTTTATTTCAACTAAACAAAGGAAGAGAAAACAACAAGAAAAAAGGTAGTAAAGATGAATTAGATATACGTATATACATAGTGATGTATTGGAATATACTACAGAAGAAAAAGGAAAAGAATATGACAATGTCACTACATCACAATTTTTTGGAATAATACTATGGTTATTAAACTTATATTTTGACTGATAGACGATGAGTCTTACTTATTTCTTCTAGAAAGGATAATATGAGTTTTAAAAAAATATCTATTTCTCTCCTTAGGTCGCTTTGCTGTTATTGAAAGTGATAGTTCTCAATCAGATAATGAAGATCATCAATCATCAAATACCGATCGTTTATCAATTATAAGTGATGATTCCACTTGGTCTGAATTAGCTGAAGATGTCAAAGATATATTGCGAATGAAAAAATATGAAGTTCGACATCAACACAAATAGTTAAAAAAAACAACACTATTTACATTACAAGAAAGTCAAAAAAATAACTATTCATATTTATTAATCGAAATTAAAAAGGTCTATATGAATGAAAATTGGTATGTCTACCATAAATTTCTGGTACTGAATTAGTTGCTTGTTTAACACATTGTGTTCTATATGAATAATCCATTTTAGCATTTTGTCCATATTGATTAGTCCATTCAACGAGAAAAACAATTTGTCTATGACGTGGTGGAATACAATCAAAAGTTGATAAGGATTTTCTTGAATTACGTACACGTATACTATCATTTAAATCAACTTCAATATTTAGAAAATCTGTTGAAGATATATTTTCAGCAACAAACATCGCAAAATCATATTCACCTGCCATTGTATAATAATTATAATCTTTTTCCTATGAAAAAAAACAAATAAAAGAATAAAAATGAATTATTTCATTTCTCTTTTTGATAACAAACTTTTTGTAATTGACGTTTATTCTTTAAAGCAGTAGCTATTAAACAATCAGCTAAAAGTGCTGGCGTTTCGAGAGTAACTTGAACATTTATATGAACTTTTGAATGTATGACTAGAGTATAATCATTTACAGATGTATCATCATCATTCCAAAAACTAGTTGAAAATGGTATTACAACATAATAACCAGATCTTAATGAACCAATCCAATGCGTAAATGCTCCACGATTTGTACATAATATAGCTTGATGTGTTCCAACATCTTTTGATAATCCTTGATCTACATTACATAATACAAATGATTGTGTATGAAAATTTCTTATTCGACGATTTGAACGATGATATAATAAACTAATATTAACTAATGATGTTCTAGAAATACCAAAAACAAAAAAATAATAAGGATATAAATATATAAAATTCGATTTACTTTGATAGATAAAATTGATATGTTGGAATAGATTGTGCCGATGATCGAGTAAAACGATTTACTTCACGTACATCATAATAATCACTTGCATAAGTTGATATTGTAATTGAATTAAAAAAACGAAGAAATTTCGGCCAAGAAATCCAGAATGCACCTGGTGATTGACTATTTCGATCAATAGTATTTAATCTATTAAGAATTGGTGCTGTAAGTAATTCATCTTGATAATATGAACGACCGTGTGGATCTCGAACTAACACGAATTGCATTTGAATAGAGGATACTGAATGTGCTGCAAGTACAGAAAATGCATGATTACTCGAAATACGATTTTGAGTATATTCTTCTTCATTTACATCTGAACGACCAGTTGATGCACCAATTAATAAATTAGATTCACAAGCAGATAAAAGTTTTGCCCAAATAATTTCATCTTCGACAATATGTTTTGTTGGATTAAGATCAATATGATCACATGGAGCACCTGTTAATAATTGTAAACCTTCTTCTGTTTGTCCGCCCATTATATCAGCATAGGAACCAAATAATTTCGCACAAGCTTTTTCAATTAATGGAACATATAATTGACGTTGATGTGCTTGTGTAAATGCTAGCTGATTATGTTGTGTACAAGGAAAACAATCATCAACAAGAACTGTTTTCCATAAACCATTATGACAAATACGTATTAGATAGACACCTTGATTATTGACTACTTTAGTTAAAATAATATGTTCAAGCATTTGTGGTCGTTCAGTTATTAAAGCTAATGCAGCCATAAGCCAACAATCACCAAGAGCACCTTGTTGAATATCACTTGGCTTTGGTGATGAATAAACAGACCAATTTAAACGACGATCTGAATGTAATGATGGAGTTATTTGACATATTCTTAACCATGTTAATCGATGATTATCTAGTGAGTCCATATGACCAATAGAACGATCTATTGGTGGAAATTGATCATCGACAAAATGTGTATTTTCCTATAAAAATTCGAAAATTAAGTTTTTTAATATTAATCAAAACTCAGGAAAAAAATGAAATTACTTTTCGGCAATAAGAAAGTATATTACGATAGAGTATTTCTGCTTTTGTTTCATCACTATGTTGACGATCATGTACAGTAAGTGATTCAGATGTTGTTGATGATGATGGTGTTTTTGTATTAATAAGATTTTTCTAAATGTAAATAATATTTATATAAAATAACATTTATTATTTTATTTTCGTACCGAAGTTGTTATTGGTTGATTATTTTCTGATTGATATGATCGATGCATCGATGTTTGATTCGAAGACAAAATATATCCTTGTTTTCGTCGATGAGTTCCATTAGAAGAAGGATTTAACTTAGTACTCCTCATATAGATTGTCTAAAAAATTTGCACTGTAATAGCCAAGAAAAGAAAATCGATTGAATATGATCAATTCTTCCGTATTTTTCTTTTTACTCAGTATTTTTACGTGTTAGTTTATTTTATCAATGTAACTTAACCTACGCAGTCAACTACGGATATGAGTCATCAATAATTTGCCCTCTTCTCTTTTTGAAATGTCGATGAGAATAAGCATAGAACGGAGAAAAAAAAAATCTTTACAATATACAGTCTGTTACTATACCAATCGATGACGAACAAAGAACAAGTCTAGTAGAAATGATTAATCATAGTTTTGAATCATATAACTAGAATAATTTAACCTCGAAAAAATAATAATAATATGCTTTGTAATGCTGATTTTGCATTATTTTAATGGAATATCATCTTGTAACACATTCTTCTCGTTCTTTCCTAACTGTCTGAATTGAATAAAAATGATGATAAAGGAAGTGTTTTTCTTAATGTTACAATCAAATAAAAATTGTACTTGAATCAAAGCATTTATATAAATATATATGATTAATCAAATTCAACATTATCGAAACAAACAAAAAACGTATGTTACCTGTTCATATAATGACAAACATCCGTCTGTTGCTTCTATACATTTGAATAGTTTGACTGTGAGCTTCTTTTGTTCGACTCTATCTTATATTTTTACAATTGTACTGATGATTATATCATGAAGTATCAGAAATATCAACAGAACCAAAAAGAAAAAAAAAGAATTGTATATATAAAATGTCAAGTTATGTCATTTAATGTTTTCAATAAATAGATTTAACATGTGGTAGTATTTGACAGGGTCATAAGGTTGATATAAAGAGGGCATACTCGAAATATTTTTTTTAAGCGTCATTGAAACATTACTTCTATGATAATATGAAATACAAGGTTTTTGGCATAGTTGGAATGACCTTCTTATAAATAAGAATCATTGAATCTCTCAAAAGAAAAGTATATACATATATTGAGAATCAAAAGTATTGCACAGTACACAGTATATAATTCATTCTTTGAGATATTCGTAGTTTATATCTTAAGGTATATTTAAAGTAACATTATTTTTCTTATAGATCTATTAATTGATATTAAAGTTAATGGAAATAAATTTCGTTAAATTTTATTCAATCAATAAACCTTCACACACAGCTAATTTAATAATTTTTTTATTAAAAAAAAAAGAATTAACAAAAAATCCTTTTTTTTCATTGTTTCTAGTCGAAAGAAATTGATCGTTTTAAATGACACTTGTAAGTTTATCATGATCACTTTATTTTTCTTCATCTTCTTTTTTATCATCACTATTATCTTCATCTTCATCATCACGAATATATGCTTCATCAATTTCTTCAACTTGTAAATATCTTTCACCATCAACATTAGTCCAATATTTATTTGATGGTAAATTACGTTCTTCAGTTGTCATTTCATTTTCAATGGCAAACACAATACGTGCTCTTTCTAAATGCCTATATAGAAAAATTCATTTTAAAATACCAAAGAAACAACAATTCTACTAACCAAATTTGTGTTGCACCTTCAATAACATTTCCATATGTATCACCCATCATAGCAATAAGTAAATTGAGCAATAATATTGTTACAACAATAATATAGGAAATGAGTAATGTGACACTCACATAATGGTATGATGTATCAGAATAGGCATCAAGATCGAAATCACCTAACATACCCAGAAAACTTTGTTTAACACTAACAAGAAAACCGGGAAAACCTAAAAAAAATAAATGAAAATTGAAATTGAATTTTTTCGCAATATTTATTTTACCATTATTATCAAATAGGATAAAAAATGATTGTGAAAAACCAGCAAGAAATACAGCATAAATAATAAAAAATCGAAGAACATCATTACATAACATTTCCCAAATCATCACAACAAATGGACCTGTTAAACGAAAAGCCATTACGAAAAACAGCATATAACCCCAACCAAGAATTGATGCTATGGCTAATGCAGCTGTTTCAAGAGGAAGATCAAATAAACGTAATATATTCACCACGTATATACTGAAACAAAATGAACATGCTAAACAATTTTCAAGAAGACCGGAACCCTATGCAAATAAAAAAATTATTTCATAGAGACATTTTTTAATAATTATTTACCGTCGTTTGAAAATATTTTTTAATACCTAAACTAGTCATTTCGTTATATTCAGAATTGCCTTTATATATAGCTCCAAATAATACAAAAAGACGACCAACTGTGCAGAAGGTTTGACACATCATTCCTGCTGGTTCCATACTGATTACTACAAGATCATCGCCTTCACCGCTTGTCTAAAATAAACAATAATATTGATATCTGTCAATAAAAAAGTAAAAATTTACCTCTTCTGTTCGTGTCTGATCAAGAATAGTTGTCAACATAAAGATAAGTAAATATGAAAATGTAATAAGAAAACGATGGAAAAAAATTCGTCGTGCAAAACGCTCCCATTTTTTATTAACTAAATCAACGAGACGTGGATGCATAATAAGTTCAACATGTGCATTTTGAACAATTATTTCAAGAGCACCAACAGCTTTATCCTCATCCTAAAAATAAATTGAAATATTTCATAGATAAAATTCAATTTTTTTTTCTTTTAGATATTCATACATCATCCTCACCATCACCATCACCACTTTTCTTATCAGCATCATCGTCATTATCATCATCATCTTTTTCAAAATCTAAATCAACTTGATCAAGTGGATAGAGGACACACGAAACAGGTCCATAACTCCATTGTGTTATTTTACGTTCTTCAAGTAAAAATGAAAACATATCAGCTTTACCCAATTTAGCTGCTAATGTTAATGGTGTAAATCCATTTTTGTTTAAACGTTTCCATAATAGTGTAGGTTTTTCGTTGTCAGTTGAACTTTTATCATCATCTTCATTATCGCTTGAAGGTTTTTCAGCATCTCGCAATTCTATCCAACGTTGTTTTATTTTTGTATACATTTTAGGTAAACCATGAATAACAAGTAAATGTAAAACAGTGTTTCCATTTGAATCAGCCTAAAAATATAAATTTTTACTCTCTATATATAACGATTATAATTTTACTTTAATTAATTTGAGTATATCAAACGGAAGTCCTAAACTTTAATCTTATTTGTATTTTTCTAGTCTATTAATCCATTTTAATTAGACTTGTTCACATACAAAGTGCGAAAATTAATCGTGAATGCATCTGATAAATATCACCAATCATACACTTTGTGACAGACATGTATATACATATATTTAATTTGAATGAGATATTTTTCTGTTCTTGTTTTTATTTTTTTTTTATGTATTCGAAACCAAATTTATTCTCACATAAATAATATAAAGTATCAACAAAAACGAGAAAGAGTAGCTTGTAATGAGCAAACGCCTCAGTGAGTATAATTTCTGTCGTATATAGGAATATGTAAACAAAAAGACATCGTAATACAATTGCTTAAATATTGTCAATGGTAAAACGCATCATTAGTTCTTATACAAATTTAATAAAATGAGTGATTAATAGTAGATCAGACTCTATTGTTTAAATATAAATCCTTAATATTGTTTTATCCTGACGAATATAGAAAGAATACAAAAGTTATTGAAATGTATGAACTAATTTGTTCAAAAAACGATTTATTTTCATTCTATAGTATTCATATTCATGCATGAAAAGATACGAGATATAACTTGAAAAAAAAGTATATTAGTTTTCGTATTTCGATTATATTCTATTTTGTAATGACATTACAGGAAGAAAGGCGTGTGCTATGATCCGTGTTGACAACACAATATTATATTGGTTTAATCAGATATTATTGTTTTTATACTGTACTCCTTTCCTTTCGTTTTGTTTTTTTATGGTGTGCAACTATCTTTACATATAATGTTTTCATGTCCTCTCTATATAAAATTGTTCGTATTTGTTTTTCAACAAGAAAAGAAGCTTAACGTTAAATATATCGTAACAGTATAGTAGAATTCTATTAGAAGAGTTATTCTATTATTACTAGATCTATATTCTCACTTTCTGTCTACGATTTTACAGCTACTGATTAATAACATAGATTACTAACCGCATCCATATCTGCACCATATTTAAGTAAAATTTCTGCAATATGCCATTGATTTGTGCAACATGCAAATGATAATGGGAATTCACCATAATAACAAGGTCGACCACTAAAATAAAATATCTATCTATATCTTAGAGTTAATTAAATAGGAAAATCCTACACTTTAAAAAAATCTCCACAAGCACTGGCTGTTAGTTGTTTTTTTTGATAAGGTCGATTTTGTTCATCACCTAGAAGCCATTCAACTAAACTTGCATTTCGTTTGATAATTGCAATATGAAGAGCATTTTCACCATAATATTCCTAAAAAAAATAATAATTTTTTTATTACAAATAAATCAACAACAAAGTTAATTTTCTTTTAATTTACAGGTTGATTGTAGATTTGAGTTATTGTACTTGGGTAATTTGTGATCAACCAACGACCCATATTAAGATGAGTTTCAGATCCATATAAAAATAACATATGTATTGGACATTCACCAACTGGACCCCTGTCATTAACATTAGCAGGATCCAGTCCAACAAGACGTTTCATAGCCTCTTCATCAGCTTTTCGTACGGCTTCCCAAATAGTTCCACCTTTACGTGATTGTTCTGTTTGTCGTTCTACAGCTGACAATGTTGATTCTTCCTTAGCCTTTTTTTGCTGAGCAACTTTTATCAAACGAGCCCATATACTAGAAACAGCAGGGGACGCTGGATCACTTTCTCCTCCACTCATTATTTAAAAAAAAATCTTAATAATCGTCGTTACTAAACTACTTGTTTTGTTTCTTTCACCACGTTTAACCGTATGGCTGACAACTATAGTAATGATAAATACTTAGCTAGTAATTTGTTTCATTCGTTATTTTGTTTTTTTTCGTTTGAATTTTTCTCCCACGTATTTTACCTGTAGCATGCTTAGAGACTACATCATTACCAATATCGCCACACTACTCATTAGAGCGGAAATATAAAACCTTTACGTGAAGGCTATTTTCCACGTTGATGATCGAAAACATTATATATTTTGTCTACAGCTAAGACGATTAAGTTTCACTATTGTCCTGCACTGAAATAATTCAATGATAATGCTCTATTTTTCATTCTTAATAAATATGACTGAATCAATTAAGATAAAAATATTCATTTAAGTCTACCAGTCATATATAGTTTTACCTATAAAAGAATATTTTCAATATTATGATTCTCACTTGTTTTTTTTAAATCAATAATGATTGATATTTCAACCATAATATGATACTGTTAATAAAACCGAGAAATATTCATCAAATAACCTAAGAATTTTCATTATTTAAGTACTAAAAAATACTATGGTCCTTATATACTTATTGCACTACTCAAATGCATGTCATTAAAAGAAAAAACATCGTACTATCATCATTATGAAAACAAATAAATTAAACAAGAGAAAAATCGACTTGAAAGAAATATACTAATCACAATAAAAACGTTTATCTACATGTCATATTTTATGTATTGTATCATTTATTATCTTGATATAATTTTACTTGGACACCTACACAACCAAATACAACAGTAAAAGAAACAAACATGTCTAATTCACTACTTATAAGAAAAATTTCAATCGTTTTATACATTTATGAATCAAAACATTTCAAAAAATTATTATAATATGAATATAATATTCACAATAAAATAAAAGAAGTATACATACAAATCTTGTTTAATAATTATCAACTATTTAATCTTATTCAAGACTTGTCGGCCATTTGTTCAGTAACATTCGTACCAACTGTTTCAATAATTAGAAATTTATTTCATTATTTGATCAATTACTTTATCTATGTATTTACAAATCGTCAAGAAAAACTCAAATTGTTTAACGACTATACGAAAGTTTTTCTTCTCAAGTATCTAATAATTATTCATTCTAACAATAGTAAATATTTCCTTTTGAATTAATCGAAACATTATCTTTTGTTAAACCTGAACTAAAGATTAGAATTAATGTCATTTCAAACATCAAATCTAATGTGTAGTTAACATTATACATCGATAAAATCATTTTATATATCAATTTTGCAAGTTTCAGTGACATACTACTGACTGATGAATAAAAAAGATTACGAAACTTATGCAATCTTACTTAAAACTCATATTTTTATCTTAAACGAATTGCATTAACCACTTTTTATTTTCATTCATGTAATCACCATATCTAAATTTTTTAGATCAATTTGTTTCTTTAGTATATAACCGAAATCGATCAATGATTCGATCTATAGAGCATTTATTGAAAGTTATCGATCATGGAACAAATCGCTTTTCAACTTATCAGTAATTAATCAATGAACCAAAATTCTATAATAATCTTCATCGAACATTATTAAATTTTGAGATAGAATTCAGATCGATTACTATTCACAATTATTTAGCCATTAAAAATAACGGTTATTCATAAATCAGATAATAACAAACTGAAATGGAATGGTTTCAGTTATTTATAACGGTATTTTATCAAGAGAATAGATCAAGATAAATGTATTTACCAGATAATTGATTTATTTATATGAATGAAAAAGAATGGATAGATTTCAGGGTCCTGTTCAACATAATCAGATAAAAGATACAATTAGAAAACAAGACCTTGTTCGATTTCTTCTTGCATTAATTGATGAATACATTAGAGAAGTATATGTATTAATACTCAAAATATTATCATGTATTGAAAAAAAGCAACTAAAAGACTTGTTTGATTCTCGTTATCAATCCAAGAATAACTATACATATATTTTAGAATGAAAAGATACAATTCGTACCAATCAAAATTTGAATTAAGAAAGCATACATGGCTCATTTCTTGTTTAAAATATTACTTTATAAATGATTAACGATACGTGTTATGATTGGTTTGCTTGACAATGTGTATCTCACACTTATTAGAAAAAAGTGCATTTCAATAAGTTAAATTCCAATGGTAAAATAAATGTTAATAGGTAACGATGATTGTGAAGTACGTTATTCTCATATAATTAAATTAAACATTTTATTGAATGTAGTCATGTTTTATAATTTCCATTTATAACTTTTCTGTAGACTTCAATAACATATATTCATTTATTATCAATATTTGAAAATGAAGTGAAATAAAAAATATTGGCGATTCATCTTTTAATCAATTTTCTTTTTTTTCTAAATAATAAATTTAGTCTCTATCGGTAAAATACAGGTGTAAACTGAAAAAAAATGATAACATCTCTGTTAATATAGTTTTGCCTCATTAAATTTTTTTTTACATTCTCATCATTTTTTTTCTTCTTTTCATTATATATTTTTTTTTGCTTTTATGCGTGCAACATATTCTAAATTATTCTTACTGATGCATTAGGAAGATAACTTGTAAAATATGACCATACATCGAAGGTTATCTTTGATAGATATCATCAAACATGTAATATAACTCAATGCTTTTATTAAAAGTTTTGTTAGTTTGAATTGCATATATATATTTTTACTAATGATATATACTTTTTTAATCTCTTTTGATTTTCCTGTATTTGAAAGAACTGTTTATAATTCAGTTCTATTCCTTTGTTCGAAGTATCAGCATTATTTAAATAATTGTTTTTAATTATTTGTTCCATATATCATTCAGCAGACATATTTGTACTCAGTTCACATGTATATTTTGATACATAATGATATGACTTTCCTTGATAACTTACCGTGACTACCTCAACAACAACATTATATTTTGTCTACGATTTACATTACTCAAAATATTAATTTTCTGCTCTTGCATGCTAAATAATTATCCTTATAATAATATTTTTTTTGTATGAAATATCCATTATTATTGTTAAAATATTTTTTCGATTACCTTTTTGCATCACAATAATAAATTTAACTCAAATCGAAAGCAAACCCAAGTCTAATATTTACATTACATCAAACATTAATAGTGAAGTGGTGGCCAGGTCATAATTATTATATTGATTTTTAGTAAGATTGATTTTAATTTAAAATAAAAACTATGTATACGTTTTATCCTTATCCTCAACAATCACAACAACAATTTTTTCCATGGCTTAATCAATCATATATACCACAAACTCTCGTTTCTTTTGAAACACAACTTAATTCTCAATATCCATTACCTCTATCACATTCAGCAAATCCTCCACTTACTTATGAAAATAAAGATCCGAAATCAATCTCGGATTCAGAATTAATAAATCTACTTGAAGATCGTACAAATCAACTCAAACGTCTACATGAAACTGATCAACAACAACAATTACCTATTCTTCTTGATGTTATTGTAGCTCTACGTCATGCTCCAAAAGCAATATTAGTATCAACTGCACAGAAGGACTTTTTTGCTTTGCTTCGAACACCATTTACTGATATACTTCAACGATGGCGTCGTTTTTCATCTCTACCAGAAAATGAATCTTTTATATTTCGTAGTACAACTAAACTAATATACAGATTAATTCGTTCAGTGGATAATATCTCAATGATTCCATTATGGTTGTCGGATTCTACATTACTCGGAATTATTTCTGATTGTCTTACAGATATAGCTACTTTAAAAAAGTTTCTCGATGCTAAAAATAAATATCAATTCAAATATTTTACACATTTAATTGATGCATATACTTTATATCAAATACGTTTCAATGATGATAAGCATTTTAACAAAGATATGTTTATTCAATTACTTCATCCAATTTTACAATGTCTCACTTCAAATCAATACATTCATACTTTCACAAATCTGTCAATAGATTCTAACTCTATGAGAACAATAGAAAAATTCTTTCTTCTCACATGTACAACATTTCTTACTTCATACAAAGGTAACTATTCATTTTCTTCCTACAAATATTATTATTTATTTTATTTATAGGATCTCATCTTGAACAAACAATGAAGACTTTACTTCCAGTCATGCTACCTCAATATCTAAAAATATTAGACAAATTTGTTCCTTCAACACATAGCTGGAATCGAGCAATGCTTCGATCTATAGAACATTTACTAAGAATTATCAATCATGGAGCAGATCATTCTCCAACAAATGCAAAACTCATCAGTAATTATCTACCATTGATTACTCATATATTAAACCTATTAAATGAACCAAAATTCTATAATAATCTTCATCCAACATTATCAAATTCAGAAACAAAACTGATAAATACATCTATCAGTTTTCTTGTGAATATGATCAATGAACCTACAATACTTGCACATATAAAACAATCTCATG